>CM062810.1:146574665-146869665 GCA_031772625.1 Pinus tabuliformis | reverse complement strand
GTTGGTTAGTTCAATTCATTTCTTTTCTTTCCATTTTTCTAACACTAAAAGGTAAGAGTACCGATGTCGATCGTGTTATACCTCCCATCATCTCCCATCTCGATGTGCATCTAGAGGTCCTTCTCCTCCAAGATACTGAAGAGCTCTTTGTTTCCAGTCATATGGAATAAGGCCCCACTATCCAAGTACCACACACTACCCATAACTGATGACACCATGCAAGTGATGATGGTGAAATCCAATTCGAATTGTGAAGCAAGGGATTCACCTGCCGCTCCTCCTGAGGGCTTATTACCAACCTTCTTGTGTGGACACTTAGTGGAATAGCGTCCCAGCTCGTGATAGTGAAAACATTTTAATTTTTGACATGTCCTTCTTATTTCTACCTTGACTAGAATCTAATTTGGAATGGGATGACTTCCCCTTCCCTTTCTTCACCTTTCCAGCTAAGTCATAGTTCTCCTGATCATCATGCTTTGATGGGGACCAGTCTCTAGTGTTCTGCTGAATCTCTTCCTATACCAAGTCAGACCACAATCACTCCCATTCTCGTAGCTTCTCCCTCCCATTAATTGAGTCTTGGTAACTTTGTTAACTCTTGTGAAGTCCTATAAGTGTTAGGCTCACCAAATCGTCTGTTACAATAGTAACCCCGACACTTTCAAGCTCATCCTGATATTCGGTGAACTTTTTCAAGTACTTCAAAATTGAGTTGCCCTTCTCCATCTTGATCTTTCTGAGTTTGTCCTTCAATGCCATCTTCTCATGGTCACTGTTGTTTTTAAACAAGTTCGTCAATGCCTTCCACATTGCAAACAAAGTTTCCTTACTGTGGAGATTCAAGACAATATGATCTCAAACTCCTTATAGGATAATCATTCTCTCCGTTTCCGCACACTTTCTCCATTCTGCCATATCTTTAGCATCAGATGTTGGAGGCTTCAGGATATCATGATCTATGAATTCCTTTAGCCCATTGTCTTCCAAAGTTGCCTCCCTCCTATCCTTCCAAGCAATGTAATTCGAGATACCCTTAAGGGAATACTCAAGTATCAAACCATAGAACGACATCCTATTGGCTATGAAGTAAGAAACTACAATTTCAATTTCACCTGCACAACAAACTCTTTTTCTTCTCTTCTATAGCGATTTCATCTCCAATATCATGTATATTTTTATTGTAGATTCAAACTGGAGATTATGATATGCAAAAACAATTAACTTGAATCTACTCTACTCAACAATGGAAACAAAAATTGATTGATGATATCATGAAGTAGAAAAGGAAGAATTTCAATCACATGTAACACACTAATTTATCTGGGGAAAGCCTCAGTTAAAAATCATGCTATTTTTATATTTCATTAACCACGAGATCTAAGAATAAAATACAATGCTTTTTCAATCTAAGCAATCTCTAAACAAGTACAATCTTACTCACTACTTCGCAAACCAGCTCAAGCCAATACTTAGCCAAATCCGTTGCATGCCAAGCCCCTACTTCCTTACGTTGTTCCCTCGGGAATTAGCCCATATGTAATTGGGAAATTCCTCACTTGTAACTACGTAATCCATCCATAGGCCTTCCTCTAATTGCATGCATCATCGATTTAATTTAGATGTTTTTACAATTGTTAGTACATTGTTCCTAAACTCTAATATCAACTGGGTCTTCCTCCAAACTGACATGCATGAGTTATTTTTTATTTAATTATCAATTATCTTATTGATCACTGCATGTGAACTAAATCCAATTTAATTCACTTGACCATTCACTAGTTCCTTGAACAATTAGAACTAGTTTAATCGAATTTAACTCAATTAGATTGAATTAAATAATTACAACTCAATAAGAACTCAAACTAGGACCCTGAAATTTAGGGATCACTCTACATGACTCTAGATAGAATTCCAACTCGAATTTATTGATCCAACTAAGTCAACTTAACTTAGTTAACTACTACAATTTGCTATGAGAATAGAATTATAATTTAATTCCCAATTTAATTCAAGGACAAATTAAATTAAGATTTTCTTGTTGCTATCTATAACACAACAATATATGTTAAGCTTCGAGATCCCAATTCAAGAAATGTGGTACGTAATATTTTAAAAAGAATAGATCACCAATAATGTACATGGATTAAATAGATGTATATATGAATTCCAATAGTAAACACACCAAGATAAAATATATCATACCACTTCAGCAAACTAATCAATCTACTCTAAGAATCAATATACAAGAGCGGTGACAAGTTGGGTTGGTTGGTCCCAAATCAACCAGCTCATCTAATCCAAGTGGATATTGGTGGCCACTAGATTATTCCACCTAGACCTCCAATCAGTTCCATCATTTTCCTTGATTTTAGCAGCATTTAATATTTTTAGCATTTTTTCGAGTTGTAAACTTCTAGAGTTGTTTTGACCCCCTAAACATCGTTTTTTTAGGTCTGTCACAGGCAAATAACCATATGTTGTGGGGAAAAATGCCTATGCAGAACGCTCCTATCCACCTAAGGTGTGACAGTGCCTTAGCAACAAACAGAGACAGCTATTCTAGTATTCTTCCTTTATGAATTAAGAATGAAGAGAGATGGATGGACTAACCGGTGTCTTCCGTTTGTCCCTCGATCCGGTTTCTCTTCTCTTGGAGAGTTCCCAGCTACTTGCCTTCTCGCTCGCCTAGCTTCAAGAGGTTTCTGCAAGATCACAAGAAGATAACACTACACAAGACATGGATTCATATTCATAACTAGTTCAGGATTAGAAATAAACTAAATATACTAATGCAATCATACATCAAAAATACATCAGTATATAGGAGAAACCAAGATAGCTTTATTGATGAATAATAAGGTTCAGGAAGAGATACAACCCAGAGGGCTCCAATCCAGCATCTCCTTCCCAGCAAATGGAATTCCTATCTTCACCCCCTTCAAAGCATTAAGCACCCAATGATTCCAATCTCAAACCAACAGCAATTCTTTGCAATACCAAAATTCCAGCCTCTAGATCTCATGGAGGAGAGATCCATATATAGATGTTTGGAGAGAGGATGAGTCAGCTTGAGATCTGACTAGTGTCCTCTCCCTCTGTCAGTTCTTGATTCCACTTGGAGGTTCTTGCTTCCACTTGGAGATTTGGAACCTCTTACTCATCACCAGTCGAATTCCCTGAGGCAAGTGTCATTGAGGAAGATTTTGGAAGCTTCCTAGGCTTTGACACCTCGTGGAATGAACTTGCCACATGTCAAATCTCGCTCAGCGCAGGTAGCCAGTGTTGCCTTTGACATTCAACGTAGGTAGCCAGTGTTGGCTTTGTCATTCAGCGCAAACAACTAGTGGAGCCACTGAATTGATCCTGAATTGACTTGTTTTTGAGCAGTTTCTGGTGGAGAACTTCTATGAATTGTTGTGGTTTGTTAGCCTTGTTCCTCTAGGGGTAGGAACAACATGTTTAGGGACTTTGGATCCCTTAGATTATGGACATTTCATGCTCAATTCTGTAAGGCACAAAAATGTCTATAACAGTTGCCCCCTAAAGTATGAGGTCGTTTATCGGGTGAAATGCTTTACCAGGGGGATCCGAAGTTCATCCAATGCTGGGAGGAGACCTATAATAAGATACAGTACAATACATTATTTTTCATACTGCTTTCATGATCTAGCTGAGGCGGGCATTCCCATGCTCAGCTTTATAAATTCATTTTTCTGTACATAGAATAGACAATCGTCTGATGGTAGACTGATAATTTTGATGAAATTATCATCCTTTGAGTAGGATGATTATCTGCTGCAATGATGTACATGTCAATGTCTTTATCTTTCCTGAATATATATCGCAGCCCGGATGGATGAAACTAGATCTGAGGTCTTCAAACTCGTTCGATCTTCACTCTAAGTACAAGTCGATCCATGTGAGAAATGTTCTGAAGTCGAACATGGAAAGACATCGCTTGATTACCGGTCAATGATGTAAACCGTTAACAAGCGCGAGAGGAATCACCGATAATGATAATGACCCTCAAGGTACTGCAGTACAATTCACGTGGTGTGAATAAAGGACTTGGCGTTGAACATCACGCAAAATCTTTCGGTCGAAGGTCATTGATGTATACCTGTCGCCGGAAGTGAGAAACTTGCCATTGAGGCATGCAAGCTTCAAAGTACTGAAGGGGTTGTTCCTAGATCAACTTCTTGGATAATGAGCTGATGTCGACAAGAAGCGATCCGTCAAAGGAGGGCCTTAATGAATCCCACATCAGTGACACGGAACGGAGCTAATGATTTTGATGGAGGTGAAAACGATCTGAGACATATGATTCAGGGTGGCGGTCATGAAAGGATGAAGGATAATGTATGGCAGTGGATGGGACACGGTTGACTTTTCTGAACGACTTCTCTTGAACATATGGTGACACTAATGCAATGGATCGGTAGCATTACCCCAAATATGGATGGTATGGCGAGACCATGGATGTGACCGGTGAATGAAACAACCCAACCCGATTGTGGTACGGAGGAAAAGTGTCATGTTCAAGAGCGACTTGCTACCATCAAAGTTTTCTTGAGTTTCTCCCAATTTTTCCCCAGTCATTGCTGACCAATACCTCTTTATTTTTTTCAAGCTTGAGGAGGATAACATATGCTTGTTCTATAACCTACCCTTCGGGCAAGCCCATCGCTATGTTTTAATGAGCCTAGCGATAGTGAAACTCGTTCTCGTCTAAAGACAAGTTTGTCGCTATTTAATGATTTTAACGAGTCTAACGACAAGGATAACTCGGTCCTTTTCATTTTTAGAGAGTCTGAAAAGGTACATAAAGTTAACTCTAAAAGTCCTTTTTCGTCATCTAATCCCTTAGGTCCGAAAAAGTATAAAACAATACAAAAGGGATGAGTTTTCGATAGTTTTAACGAGCTGAATAAAACAAGCACTCGATCTTTTTGTGCAATAATCCCTCAGGTCCAAAAAGATTAAAATCTAGAGGAGGGATAGCACTTCCTGTCCCTTTAACGAGCTGGAAGGCCAAGGACTCGGCAATCTTTTCATATTTTACGAGTCAGATGAAAAGAGCTTAAAGAAGACTCGTCTTTTGAGGAACGAGTGATAAAACGGGTTAGCAGCTGATTCCAGGTACAGGTTGGAATTTTCCAATCACGGCAGAGTCACAAGGATGGCTAGTGAAATCACTCTTCGTAGCTGTTCCTCAAAAGGGTAAACAAACATATGGAGGTGAACGATCGACCAATGGAAAAGTGGAGGTGACGGGCAAACACGACCAAGGCTTTAATGGCTGATGATATTACATTCACAGTGGTTATTTACCGGGATAGTTCATTTTTTAACGAGCTTAAACGCGGGTGGAAACATTTGCTCATAGCTTATGTTTATTTTTTAACGAGCATGAAGTCCGCGTTAAAACTGCTCGGATCTTGCATTTATTTTTTAACGAGCATGAACTGTGTGCTAAAACTGCTCGAATAACCCAGTCATATGATAAGAGTGTCTCATTGAGATTCTATTTTTTATGGAGCTTCATCTCACAAAGCTTTGCCCCGCATCCTTTCTTCATGCAAGTTAGGAAACGGCTAACCCAAAAAACAGATAAATAACCGCTCTTTGCTTGCACTCTAAAAGGTTTGCATGCCCCCAGGCATAAAGTATGATTTCAAGGTTACCTCTACTTCATTTCCGTCAAAACATTTGTTTCACCGAGAGAGGCCTACCTCTTTCAGGTTACCCAAAGATTGTCTCGTTAATCTTTCAAACAAAACACTTCCTCGGCAATGTCTACCGAAATAGACAAAGGTGAGCGACGTAGCCCGCCAACTCACATAACTTTGACAAAAGAATCTTATTCTAGAATAACCCTCTTCCTAGACAGACGGGGTACAGACTAGTCATATTCTCCCGCGGAAACCTACTCTATACCCAAAGTTTCCCTGCCGAAGCAGACCAGGACGCATGCCCCTTGGGTTCCAGTCATATCCTCCCGGATTACTCACGCTCATCAAGAGGACGGACCGTGGGTTGAGACACTTCTTGCGTGAAGAGACCATTTAGGGATGGTATATGACTATTTGCGATGCGTGATCCAGGAAATGAAAGTTGGTCTACGAGCTTGACCACTCTTCCTCCATGCGGAAAACACATTACTCTAAAGAGTGAGGAGACGATGGCTCCCATGCAATATATATAGTCTCGTCCAAGGAGTAGGTTATAATCCAAGGGTCCTTGAATGACCATCACGTTCATTTGAACGGTCTTCCCTTTCAATGTTATGGGCACATTGGGGAGGATCCCTAAAGGTCGACTGGTTCCTTTATCAAAGCCTGATAGATTTCTCATTTCAGGCAAAAGCGCTGGCGAACCAAGCGCTTTCCAAGAAATAGAGGAAAGGATACTCACAGATGCCCCCTCATCAATGATAGTGCCAGCCATTACCATTCTGTATATTTGAACGATAATTCTGAATGGTATGCTTGCTGACAAACGGGGTCTGCCTAGTTGGTTCCTGTCGAACGAGACAACTAGGTTGCTTGGTGGTGGGACCGAATAGACGGCCGGGTATGACTCTGACGAAGTTCCTTCTTGCGATAAAGGAATGGTCAAATTTCCCCCTTGTTCGTCGGAGTCTATGTTGATGAAGAGAATTTGGACGGTGTCGTCTTTATTCTCCTCTGTGATGGTATCATTCGAAGATAGAGCCTCTAAAGGCAAAAACAGGTCAACTGCTGCCTCAACCTTTTGACTTTCGTCAGGTATGGATTTAGACGGGTCATCTTCAATGATAGGTGCTTCGGCTGACCACCTGAGCGGGCCAGCCGGATTCTCAACTGGTGAAGGACTTGGCGGGAGTTTTTGATATCCAGGAGGAAGTCGCACTGGTAAATCCGGGCGATCTTCCAAAACTCTTTTAGCCTCGTCTAAGAAGGGACAATGGTGGATGGCATGGTCACCTTCACACAGTTTGCAGGGAAATCTAGCTTTCCCTCTCTGTCCTGTGACTTCACTTTCACTAGTTGACGGTGAGAAGTCAACATGGCTATCAGAGGTTGACGCTACCGAATTGTGCAAACGGGGAGACCAGTCCCTTAGTATCCGAGGGATGCAGGGACAATCTCTGTGGAAGTGGTCTCCCTTGCATATGACACATGGCGATTTAGGCCTGGTCAGTGCTGTGTGTGGATTTTTGTCAGACGACACTTGGTTGCCCCCAGTCGCTTTTGGCTCCTTCTTCTTCTTCTCTTTCTTCTTCTTTTCCTTCTTCTCCTTAGGAACTTGGTTTTTTGTTTTACCAGTTCCGTCAAGCGAAGAGGAAGGAGGAGAGGAAGAATTAGATGAAGTAGAAGGCTGGTGGGCAACTCTGGTCTGGTCAAACTGTTGACTCGACTGTTCAAGAATAGTGGTGTTCTGAACGACATTGGTTGAAAAGAGCCAGACCGGCAGGCCAATTGTCAGTCCTGGAAGCGACAATGTGGCCATATGGGGCGCACCAACATCTCCCCAAGAGGAGAAGGGACTAGGATTTCCACTAAGGGGAATTCCTTGGTTGGTGTGCTCCATTTTTTCAACCTAAAGATCAACGCAGGAATAAGGGGTGATTGTTCCGTTTAAAATAAATTTTAACGACGCTTTAGACACAACTTGCTTTTTCAATTTTAAAGAGTCGAGAAAAAGCTAAAGATGACTCTAGTCTCCTTCGATGTTTTAACGAGCCCGAAGTGACAAATGCTCGGATGGACATTTTCCGTTATAGAGTCTGAAAAAGCCAAAAGGAACTGCTCTGGAGTTCTAGGCAGAGGGTGTGCCAAACTTTTCGCAAAACCGCAGAATACTTTTTAAGGTACGGGCGGTCAATCTTCCTGAATGCTGTGTTCAGTGCATTGCGATCAGTAGGGCGGCTGACACGGCTTCCTAAGGATAAAGGTTTTATGCCTATAGGGTTCTCCCAATATATACTCGACGGTACGTGGGAGCACAATCCGTACTGGCGCTATCGTCCCTCACGAGGAATCACCCACCATCAGCGAGATCGACAGTCACCAGGCTTTACGACGCCGGAACACATCTCTAGCCTAGACCTCTATGTCATGCGTTAAGTTACAAAGCGTTGTTAAGTTCATTCAATTTATTTTAGGTTGATCTTTTTAGAAGTTTGCCTTTTGAGGTTCACCACGAGATGTATGATACAATTCCTAAATGCAGTCTAAAGATGATAAGCAAGCTTTATATCTTTTCAACTTTGAAAATCCTAGCTACTAAGGGAAAAGAAAGACACCATCTTTTCTCAAAGAGCAATCAGCACACTCTAATGCACTTTTCCTAAATCAAGCATGCAAACTATCAAGATGCAAATGCACAATGCAGGTGTTTGTTTTCTGCTTTCTTAGTATTGATGCCTACAAAGAAAGCTTTTTGTACAACTTTGAATTTGCTTTTAAATGACAAATACAAACAAGTTTACTTTTTCGAAATTAGAGAGGGTATAAGAGATTACAACACTTAACGATTTTCGAAATGAATACTTGTTTCGACACTTAAAAGAGACAAACTCAAACCAATAAGCAAGAGTAAATGTATAATCAACTGTAAACAACCAATGAACTCTCTCCTAAGATCACAATCAACAGATCTGAATCAAGGGCTACAGGATGACTATTTCACTTATGCAAAGGAAAACTGTAAATGATGCCACAAACACATAAAAACACTCACAGTATTTTTGTACAAAAGGAGGCAGAATCTAAGCAGAGAAAAGGAGTTATCAGACTGGTACCTATGCTGGTTACAGGCTGCAAAAATCAAAGATCAAAATAAGGCAAAACAGAGCAGATAACCCCAGCTGCACAAGGCCAAACTGGTTCAGCGCAACCTCAACACAGTGGTTTTGACATTCAGCACAGGTAGCCTTCACGGGACCTGCGTTGAAATGCAGAACCTCTTCACAGGGTCTGCGCTGAAGGAGAAACGAGAGTTTCTCACTGGGTTCTAGGTCACAGTTTGCTGATTAATCTACGGTTTCAGGCCAAATAAAAGCAACAAGCAAGGTACAATCAAAGGGATGCTTTGAGGGAGTACTAAGATCTATCACAAAGGATCATCAAATCATTTGTGAGTCCATTGTTCAGATCATAGACAAGTCCAGTGATTGGATCAAAGCAGCAACTGTCTACTTTGCATCTGAGAATAGCAGATGCAGTTCGATTGTTGCTGTTGAGTCTATGAAACAAACAAGGATAGAAACACAAATAAAATGACTAAACAAATGTCCCCAGCGGAGTCGCCAATTTGTTGTGGGGAAAAATGCCTATGCAGGACGATCCTATCCACCTAAGGTGTGACAGTGCCTTAGCAACAAACAGAGACAGCTATTCTAGTATTCTTCCTTTATGAATTAAGAATGAAGAGAGATGGATGGACTAACCGGTGTCTTCCGTTTGTCCCTCGATCCAGTTTCTCTTCTCTTGGAGAGTTCCCAGCTACTTGCCTTCTCACTCGCCCAGCTTCAAGAGGTTTCTGCAAGATCACAAGAAGAGAACACTACACAAGACATGGATTCATATTCATAACTAGTTCAGGATTAGAAATAAACTAAATATACTAATGCAATCATACATCAAAAATACATCAGTATATAGGAGAAACCAAGATAGCTTTATTGATGAATAATAAGGTTCAGTAAGAGATACAACCCAGAGGGTTCCAATCCAGCATCTCCTTCCCAGCAAATGGAATTCCTATCTTCACCCCCTTCGAAGCATTAAGCACCCAATGATTCCAATCTCAAACCAACAACAATTCTTTGCAATACCAAAATTCCAGCCTCTAGATCCCATGGAGGAGAGATCCATATATAGATGTTTGGAGAGAGGATGAGTCAGCTTGAGATCTGACTAGTGTCCTCTCCCTCTGTCAGTTCTTGATTCCACTTGGAGGTTCTTGCTTCCACTTGGAGATTTGGAACCTCTTACTCATCACCAGTCGAATTCCCTGAGGCAAGTGTCATTGAGGAAGATTTTGGAAGCTTCCTGGGCTTTGACACCTCGTGGAATGAACTTGCCACATGTCAACTCTCGCTCAGCGCAGGTAGCCAGTGTTGCCTTTGACATTCAGCGCAGGTAGCCAGTGTTGGCTTTGACATTGAGCGCAAACAGCTAGTGGAGCCACTGAATTGATCCTGAATTGACTTGTTTTTGAGCAGTTTCTGGTCGAGAACTTCTGTGAATTGCTGTGGTTTGTTAGCCTTGTTCCTCTAGGGGTAGGAACAACATGTTTAGGGATTTTGGATCCCTTAGATTATGGACATTTCATGCTCAATGCTGTAAGGCACAAAAATGTCTATAACACCATAGGTAGGGGCCTGATGCAAGTTCTATAGTACTCAAAGTGATATTTCTAACGAGGTATCATATGCACCAAACAGAGATCATATGACCGAGTTACGACCTTGAGAAGTTAGTTGCCCAACTAACGCCAACGAGGCCCACAAACTCTTGTCGTTCCATCTCCTAGGGTTAGGTTTCTGGTTTTCTAAGGTTTCCCTTTATTGTTAAATAATAAAAAGGCACTTGAACCTCATTGTAACACATCTCATAGGCATGTAGCCGCGACATCCCTTCTTAGAGATAAGCTACCATCGCCCAAGCTAATTTATTTCCATTATGTGTGTAAGCATATTTCAGTTCTTTGATGTTAATGAAATGAAGTTTTATTTCTAATTCATCTATGTGTTTATGTTAATATCTATGTTTTGTTTCATTCCTGAATAATTATGGATCATCGTCCGCTATATAAGAAATCTAAATTACTGAAGCAAGATTAATCACAAAGTGCAGAAATAGATGAAATAAAACTTGCCATGAGTTTGTATATTAATGAAATCAATATTTTACATCTGAAGCCATATGATCAAGGTCAAAACTAGCAATATCAGGTTTAGAATAACAATCCTTCTGCTCCCACGGGCCATGAATGGGATTTTTATAAAAGTTACAGTATGAATTTTGGCTCCAACAACCCAATTTTTAAATTCTGGAAAATTGTGCATTTTCAAAAAATTGGCCCCAAAAATCCTTTTGTATCTTCCTAACCATGTAAAAATTTAGAAAATTATTCATATGGAGCCTAATTTGTCATATTTATGACAAGCATGATGTGTTGGAATTTTATGATTCAACTCTATTACCTCAGAAATTGTTCCTGAATTTGAATGTTTGGATACTTTAATAAATTTAGGTTTGGATACTTTTACAAATTTTCCTCAAAGAAACCTTTGGATATCCCAAACCAATGCATATTTTGGAAAACTATTCAAAGGGAGCCTAATTGGCCATATTTTAAATAAAATTTGTGTTTCAGAAATTTGGGATTCACCCACATCTACACACAAATCAAAGAGAAGGTTGGTGGTTTGAAAACTGTGTGAATTTGGGGTTGTAGCATTAATTATTCTCTAAAATTAGATATGTACAAGATGGGTGCATTCTAACTCATGTGGAAGTGTTACAAATTTATTTTGGACAAAAACCATCTTCTTGTTTCCCTTAAAGTGTGCCAATCTATCGAAGCCCCAAATTGGTGCAAGCACACTGGTGCAGGAATATGCCAGAAATTGATACACTTAGATATCAATCATTAACTCATGTATATCTTTAACAATAGTTTCATGTATCTTCTTGAGGACCTAAAATAACAAAAAACTATCATTAATAACAATCTCGATATAGTTTTTATTTAAACACGGGGAATATACTAAATAATAAATAATCACCTTGTCATGCTCCTAATTGAATATAATAGCCTGATAATGATAGTAAATTAGATAAAATAATGAGTAATCAAAGGGAAAAAGGATGTAAAAAAATCAACCAAACTAAGGCCCAACAAGGCTTTCATCCCTTAAGTATTTATGTATGTGTTATATCGCCTCCTTGATTAATTTAGATTCATAAAACAAACACACCTTTCAGACATTCACTCATTGATTTGGGAAGTTCATATTTTTTTCATTTGGAATCCTCATCTCCTTCTAGGCATTCAGGTTCAATTACTCTCAAAACTTTTTATTTTTCAACTAGTTAATTTTCATGCAACCTAAGTTCCATACTACTTGGTACCATTATAGGAACTAATAGTAACCAACCCATTTTTCCTTACATGGTGGCATTGAATCTCCTTTATTTCATTAATGTTCCCATTTGACATGATGCCACTTCTCCTAATATGCCATTAATCTACCCATTTCACATCCCTAATTTATAGGTTTATGGTAGAGGGGATCCTTCCAATCATATCATGTCTTTTCATATTTAGGGTTCCTATAACAACACCATAGAAGAATCAATTAGATTGAGGTTGTCTCAATGCACCCTCATGGGTGTGGCCATTAAATGATACATTGGTCAACATTGGTTAAATGATTTTGTACCTAAGGAGTTCTTAACCATATATGAACTTATGGTTTTCTACAATGTAGGAATTATGATTCTCATACATTTCTATAAAAACACTGCCACCATATCACATATCATGTCCATGAATGGAATAGAAGGTGTGGCTTATGTAAAGTTGAAATCAATAAGTTACTCAGGGACTATTTTTGAAATCATTACTTCCTCCCATCACCAAGGATGTGGCCATGGAAATTCCAAAGATGGAGAAGGATTCCATCCAAAATACACAACAATATGACCTTATCTATTCCAAATCAAGCAATTTATGTAGTATTCTTCCAAATGCCCCTTTGTCTCACTCAAGTGAGTCATTTATACAAAGGCATCCCATGTTACAATCTAGTGATATTATAGGGTATTTAACACATAGTTATTCATATCCTAATCCACCTATACGTAGTGGGTATGGTACCCCATGTGTTAGCATTAGTGCCTTGTTGTCATTGCTACAACACCCTCCAAATTGTGGCCTATATTAAGACTTTGGACCTCTCTTTAATCATTTTAGCTGTCCTTTCTAGTTATTAAAGTCATTTCGTACTTATTCTCTAAGTTTCCAAGTCCCTTTGTGAATAAAATCCAAGTGTCATATTTTGTTAAGGGAAGGGTTGCTCATTGTGAAAAGGAGTTATAGCGCATCTTTAAGAGGAAATTTTGGTGTTTTATATTGTACTAATGGGTTTTATCTATCATAGAGATATGCATTAGACATATTCTAAGATTATTGTGCACTTTCTTGTTGCAGTCAACACTCGTGTTGCAAAGCTAGCTTAAGTGTCGCACTTGGAGGTAAGTGTCATTTTGTTGTTTTTTCAATGGATGTATTTTATTTCAGGTGTTATATATTTCATTGACATGTGTTTGATCATTTATTAGTGTGTGATCATGTTCAAGTCTAGTTTTGGTCTTATCTTTCTGCCCTATTGATCCCATACTTATTCAATTTCTGAATTTTTCCTGTCTCTCCAACTTTCTCAACTAACCACTCCTCATCTCGTGTTCCTGAAGTATGTACTATGTATTCGCAATCCCTAGTTAGCCCTCCTTTCCTTCTAGAACTATGCATTGTGCAGTCGCTGCCTCCTAAAACTAATCATTTCAAAATCCAAGTGCTCAGTACCTACCTCCTGCACTTGCAAACTATGCAGTCACTGCCCAACCAAGCCTCCATTGTGCACTACACAATCTCAGTCAGTAGTCAAGCCTATCTAAGTCCTTAGCATTCTATATTGTACAATAACATTTCTTGGTCCTTCTAGAACTATGCAATACACAATCAGAGTGAGAAAACCTGCCTCATTGCACCACTGACTCCATCAACTACGCATTCCTACCTTCCAATCCCTTAGCCACTGTGCATTGTGCAGTCACAGTGACTAGAGCTTCATCACTACCTCCTAGAACTGTGAACTGGGAAATCCTTGAGCCTCCTCCTCAATCATGCACTCTGTCTCAAATCAATAAATGTGTTTCATGAAGAACAAGATAGACAAGGATATTTCGGAATTGATTCCATATTGTCCTAAATGAATTCCATCTGTAGGTGTTGTTATCTTGACATGATAGGCTGATGCTCAAGAAGGATGCCAAGAAGATCGTGCAAGAAGACACTTGTGAAGCTAGAGATATAAAAATATCTTCAAGCCAAGAGATGAAGGGACACTAAATCATGACATAAGATTTAATATCAACGTCACATAGAAGACTCTATATCAACTAGCCATTTGGAGGATGAAGGAAAAGTACTTACAAGATCCATAATGAGGACAAAAATATGGCAACAAGGAAGAGGGCTTGACATTGCAACATCATAATCAAGTTCCATATCATCATTTCCAATTCATGGTTTTTCCAATTGTCACCTCAGGATTCATATGTATCATTGTATTTTTCCACATCCTTATGGATGTAATTGTGTAATTTCAAAAACAAGAAAATGTAAAGTGTGTGTGAAAGCCCAAAGGTCACACATAGAATGAGAAAATTCATGTAGAAGTCCAAATGTGTCATAGGAGTTTCAAAAGTCACATGGAAGCTCAAGAGTCATGAGGGGAGCTCAAGAGTCACAAGGGAGGTGGGGAGTCACCTCATTTGTTATATATACACCCTCATAGATCAAGCAAAGGACTTTTCACCTTTGCTTCCCAAGCTATGCATAGGAGAGAAGATTAGGCTTTTGAGAAGTAAGTCGGTGCTTAACGTTCCACAATTAGAAAAAGTGTTGTATTATTATAATGTTGTATCTTTGGACTTTCACTTTATAATCTATAGCTCTTGGCACTGACACACTTTTCATGCCTATGTCATGAATGAGGATACATAGAGCAACACCTTCTTTAGCCAATTGATAAATCTCAAACAAAAAGGGTTCAATGGTAGAGCACATTGCGGACTTCCAAAAAATTGAATATAAGGTTAAATGATATTCCAAATAAGCAAAGGATTGATGTTTTCATAGGGACTTTAAAGGATAACATTCAACATGAGGTTCACCTTTGGGAACCTGATTCATTGGAGAAGGCATACAGGTTGGCAAGGAAAATTGAAAGAAAAATTATGGCAACAAGCAAGCCTACCACTCATAACTATAAATATGGAAGTGTTGTTGCTCCTACCCTTTCACCACCTACAAGTTTGAGACCACAACAATTGGAAGAGAAAAGAGCAAAAGGTCTTTGTTACAATTGTGATAGAAAATACAGTAAAGGTCATAAGTGTGCCGAGAAGAAATTAATTTACATAGATGGGGAAGAGGAGCAAGAAAAGGAACAAGAAATGTCAAAAGAGGAGGATATACACCAGGAACCAATCCCAGAGAAAGAAGAAATGAACCTAACCATATCTTGTAATTCATTAACAAGAATTACCTGTCCTCAAACTCTCAAGATAGAAGGGCATATCAAGAAGAAAAAGTTAATAGTGTTGATTGATTCGGGTAGTACCCATAATTTTATTCATTTTAATATAGCCAAGGAATTGAATTGCTTCCTATATCTAGCACTAGAGTGTCAAGTAATGGTTGCAAATGGAGGAACCATAAATTGCTCTAGAAAGTTCCCTAATATCAAGCTATCCATGTGAGAATATGTCTTGAATAGTCCAATGCTTTCCATTCCAATGGGTGGTGCGGATGTTGTACTAGAGTTCAATGGATACAATCTTTGCATACGATAGCTTTTAATTTTCAAGAAATTTTCTTGAAATTGTTTTGGGAAGGAAAGGAGGTTTAATTAAGGAGTATCAAAGGGAAACTGGGAAAGATAATCAACTCTAATAGGATGAAAAAGCTTCTAATGAAAGAACAACAAGGAGAAATTGCACAATTATGTTCACTAGAGGTACCCACATCGAAATCATTTATTTCTCCATATCTCCAAAATGTTCTAGACAATCATTCCAAGGTATTTGAGACTCCCAAAGGCCTCCCACCTAATCGTGATCATGATCATGCTATTCATTTGATTCCAGGAAGTGTTCCCCCAAACATCAAGCTTTACAGATATCCATATGCCCAAAAGAGTGAAATTGAACGTATGTTTGCAGAAATGCTAGAGGTTGGTATAATTCATCCTAGTCAAAGTTCTTTCTCTACTCCAGTGTTATTGATGCACAAGAAGGATGGATCATGGCACATGTGTCCAGATTATAGGGAGCTCAACAAGCTTACTATTAAAGACAAATTTCCCATTCCAGTCATTGATGAATTATTGGATGAATTACATGGAGCAATTTACGTCACCAAGTTGGATCTTTGTTCAGGATATCATCAAATCAGAATGAAGATTGAATACATTCCATAAAAAAAAATTAGAACTCATGAGGGTCATTATGAATTTTTGGTCATGCCTTCTGGCCTTACCAATGCACCTTCTACATTTCAAGGTTTGATGAATTCCATTTTGAAACTCTTATTTAGAAAATTTGTGTTAGTATTTTTTTTATAATATACTAATCTGCATCAAGTCTTGGAAGGATCATGTTCAACATGTTGACAGGGTCATCAAACTATTGGAGGAGAAAAAATTATATGAAAAAAGATCCAATTGTTTCTTTGGAGTACAAGAGGTGGAATATTTGGGTACTCAGTTAGCTCATAGCTCATCTTATCATCCTGAATATGAAGGGCAAACTATGACAGTGAACAAATTTTTGGAAGGATATCTTCGTTGCTTTGTATCTGATAAACATACACAATGGGTCAAGTGGTTTCCTCTAGTTGAATTGTGGTATAACAGTTCCTTCCATAATGCAACAAAAATGACCCCATTTATGGCACTTTATGGATATCATCCACCTCCATCACATCATCTTTAAATAAAATTCTAAGGTTCAAGTAGTGGAGGATCACATCGAGCATCAAAAAAAAGTTTCCAAACTCTTAAAGGATAACCTCACTTTGGCGCAGAATAGAATGAAACAACATGCAGATCAACATCTCAACGAAAGAAGTTTTGATGTAGGTGACTGGATATTTCTACAGATACAACCATACAAACAAATTTCCCTCAAGCAAGTGAAGAAGGATAATAAATTATTGCCAAAGTACTATGGTCCATGCACTGTGTTATAAAAGACTGGTACTATGGCATACAAATTGGAGCTTCCTGCATCTTCCCGAGTGCACCTAGTTTTCCATGTTTCATGCTTAAAGAAGGTTATAAGTGAGAATATTCTAGTTCAAACAATATTGTCAGAACTTGACAAGGAAGGAAAAATAATATTGGAACTTGAAGCAGTCACGAAAACAAGAACCTGGCAGCTACGAAATCGATCAATTTTATAGTATCTCATCAAGTGGAAGGACTTACCCGCTAAATATTCCACATGAGAGGACGAGAATTTTATACAGAAGCATCCAAAACTACTCAAGCATTGAGGAAAACAATTTTTGAAGGAGAGGGGCACGTTAGGTCCCTATACTACTAGTGTAACCCCTTATTGTTATTAGTGTAACCCCCTTATTATATTGTTATGCCCACATAGTCCCCATATTGTTATTATTGTGCCCCATAGAAGCCCACTATTGTTTTTTTTGTGCCCTTACATTATTATTGTTATGTCGGCTCTGATTATATTATGACCCCTTAGAATCCTATATTATATAGAAAGGAGGTATTGTCATTTGTATCATCCAAGAATTGTTTATTTGTGTAATGTAAATGAGGTTTCCCCCTCGAAAAGGCTTATTTTTAAGTTGTTGATCTATCTTTTCTATCTTTTTGTGAGTTGGTTTCATAACATTCTTAATCATTATTTATTTGTGAACTATTTCGCAAGATTACTAACCATTCTTTCATATGTATGCATGTGTCTTTATTAGGATAGTACTATTACTTTTCACTTAAAGACTCACTTTTTCTTCCTTTCAGCGAAAGAACTATTACACACATTGCAATTGAATACATCACAAGGATAACTTACTTGTTTATCTCAAAAGTGCATGCATTTTTCTTGTGTCATTTATCATTGCCAAGGAAAATATTTAAGGTTATGGAAACCAAGCTAAATTTCATGTTAGGGCTCCTAATCCAAATGGTGTGATCTCTAATTGGGACTTCATATCGAGGAGACCCCCTTACTATTAGAAGCATCTAGCACTGTCAATAGTACTAGTGCTAGAACTATTGATGTTTTTATGGCTGACAATTCACCACGATCACATAAAGAACCTTTCATGCAAGGTAGTAATCGTTTGAGCCCAACTTCGACTCATATATCTAAGAAAGGAGAGTCGTATCATCAAGTTAAAAAGCTTTCATACAAAGTCACTTATGATCAAATCTAGACACTTCATCATATTATTTGTTAGTTTGCTAGAGCTATTGGATTTCTTCCTATTGCATCCTTTCTTCTTCATAAGAAAACAAAGAAAGAAACATCCCATCGTGGTGTATTGGTTTCTTCAGTGGAAGAATTGGTTTATGAAAATCTTGAAGATTTAGATGATTCTTCAAAAGGGATACATCAGCAACGGGATATCCCACCACTAATTGAGAAAAATATGGATGGAGATGAGGACGATTTTCATTTTTCTAATGAAGAACAACCAAGGGAATATGAACATCCTGATAATAACAATAATTTGAATGATGTAGGAGAAGAGTATTCAGAATTAGAGAATTAGGAGAAGGAGGAGAACAAAGATATGGTTACTGACCAAATGGATTGGATGGATCAAGGACCTCTTTCTCTTTGCATGTAATATCCATCGCTTACCAAAGCACCCATAAAAGTTGCTTGCCAAGTTTGATCTTGATAAGAAAACAATGGTTGAATATCATATTGATGACTTCTAATTGCATCTACATATGTTAGAGATGTTTTGATTATGTTTCTTGTAGATTATTTTTGTACACTCTAGAAGGCAGAGCATCAGTTTGGTACCATAGGCTTCCACCGAATTCAATCCATAATTGGAGGGGGTTTAAATAGTTATTCTTAGAAATGTTTGTTGATAATAAAACTCTAGCCAATTTACTTAACGAACTCATAAACATTATGATGGGGAATAAATAAAATTTTTAGGATTTCAATCAAATATTTACATGTATTCTAAACAAATTCCCCACTGATGTATAACCACATGATTCAATTAATAATGATTACTATATTGCTTCCTTTCCTACTAACATTTCTATTTTTTTCAAGTGCATTGTAAAAGATACTTTGGCTCTTAACTTTGCAGAAGCAATTTCCGTTGAGGACTTAAGGTATTTTTGGGTTATTGTCGATTAGGAAGATTCAAAGGACTCCAAAGACATAACTAAAAGATCCCAAGCCTCTTCGACTACATATAAAGAGAAAGATCCTTTTGACATGGACAACTTGACTAAATATTTGAAGTTGCTAACCAACAAAGTATCAAAACTCAAGAGGAAGTCAAGTGAGGCTTCTAATAACAACAAGTATTTTAAGTCATTTCTTAAAAAGAACATCAACCAACCGGCTAAGTCTACACAGAGCTCCAATTTATTCAATAATAAGAACTTGGGCATGGATAACTACTATACCTTTCATCAAGAAACACATTCAGAGAAAACATTCCCTCAGTGGAAACACAACATGAATGTTGTAGTTGCAAACATTATAGAAACTCTATCAGCAGAAGAGCATTCAAAGTAGACTCGAGAAACTAATAAACCCAACTTAACAGAGGAAAAATCAAATGTTGTTGATTCGATTTTCACATTTGATCTTATATTCAACAGTGATAGACAAGGCATTGGTGAGCCCCCAGTGGGTGATTCGCCTCCCCAACAACCTGATAGGAAATATAACTTGAGCATCAAAGGATTGTTTCCTTAGTAAGATGTGACAAAGAAATTGTTAAGAAATATTTTACCTCCTAGTAATCCCGCTCAAGGTACTCAAAAAAAATCTGGGAGCACATAACCTCAAAAGACAGCATTCAAAAATAATAAGAATAAGTCAGTTGCCCCTGGGGTATCAAAAAAAGTCACACCACCTACCACTTAGAGACACCTTCTCAAAATAAAGATATTAATTACAATGTTATTGAATATATGAAGAAGACTCATGAAAATATTTCCATATATGAGCTAGCTAAGATAGTAGGTCAACATGAGTTGATAATTCATGCATTTTCATCTCATCCTCCATCAGGTATTATGGGTTTACTTCTCAAGCATCGCCCTATAAGCTTCCTACAATCCTCAAATTGGTTGTTAATGTAGCTAACATAAATGCTAGGTCCACTTGCCTCGCATTACTTTTAACTTTTGAGATTTTTAATTATAATGTCCATAATTTCCTAGTTGATTCTGGTGCCTCTACGAATGTCATGCCTCTATCTGTTGCAAAGAAAATCAATGCCAAATGGGAAAAGATTGATTCCAGAATCATTTAGTTAGATAGATATTTAGTATAGGAAATTGGTGAGGTTAATAATGTTATAATTCATTTATCATCAGACCACAGAGTTCACCAATGTATTGACATTGTCATTGTGGACATTCCAGAAGCTTATGTCCTTCTATTAAGTAGAGATTTGTTTAGCAAGTTGCAGGGACATTTTGCTACCAACCAGTCACATTTATGGCTTCCGTACAAGGGAAAGAATAATTAAATCTAAGTTGTGAGTGAACCTTTCATGAAACACAACATCATGACGCTTGAAGCTCCTAATGAGAATATCTGTTATGCACAAATGATTTTTATGAACTATTATCTAGAAGTTGATCATGGATGTTATTTTTTCACAATTGTCCCATCTACCACTAGATACATAATTTTAACTCCTTCCATGCAATCCAAATGAAGCTTATGATTTTTGTATTATAGATATAAATAGCACTAGTGTAGGAACTAACCTTGATGTTGCTAACATTTGGACTTTGTCTTTTGATAGTTAGAAAACAGGGAGGGTTTTGGAGTTGGTTGTATTTTAATAGAATTGTGAATGAAAAAATATCTTATCTCATTCCAATTGGAATTTGAGTGCACAAACAACGTTTCCGAATATGAAGCACTTGTTTTGGGTCTAAAGAAATCCATAGACCTCAAGGTGGAGGAGCTTAAGGCAACTGATCACTCATATTCACACAACAAGTATGAAATACTATTCATTATATGTCACCTAATATTAGAAACTACCAACAAGAGGTATGACATGTCTTTTCATATTTCCAAGCATTTAATATTAATTTTGTTCCTAGAATTCACAATGCAGTTGCAGATACATTAGCTAACATTGTTGCTAGGTTATCACCATTGACAGATGGTTTTTTAGTTGAGATTATTTATAAGCCATTTGTGCCTAATAGTGTCACTAATATTCATGTTTTTAATAATGACCAACAAAAACTATATTGCATGGAAAATGTTGATGTATTCAAGGATGCAACAATCGACAAAGATGCGCACAAGAAAGCCTTATAGGAATCAACTCAGGATAATAAAGGGAATCCCATGTGCAAGGATGTGGTATATTTAGAGATGCTTTATGACCTTGCAAAACCACTTTAAGGGAACAACTAATGCAAATAGCCACATTTCTACATTGTCACACAAACAAGTAAATTTGGGTACGAAGGAAGATTTGAAATATGTGAATCTTGGTATGTTTTGTACACATCAAGAGCAACAATCCTTTATCTGTCTTTTCAAGCAGTGTTGAGACGTGTTCGCGTGGATTTATGATTACTTAAAAACTTATGATATGAAAACTATCAAGCATGTGATACCTATCAAGGAAGGGGTAAAGCCATTTCAATAGAAGTTAAGAAAAGTTCATCCTACACTCGAACCCCTCATTTAGAAAGAACTAATAAAATTGTTAGATGCTCAAATCATATTTAAAGTTTGTCATTCTACCTTGGTCTCCAATTTGGTTCGTGTGAGAAATAATTCTGGAGGGATACACTTATGTGTTCATTTCTGCAACCTAAAATGAGCTTCAGATAAGGAAAAATATCCAGTATTCTATATGGAGCATATACTTCAAAGGGTAACTGAGTCAAAGATGTTCTCGCTATTAAATGGATTTTCTGGATACAACTAGGTTCTAGTAGCAGAACCTAAAAGATATAAAACCACATTCAGGACTAATTGGGGTACATTTTCATTTAAGCGGGTGTCTTTTGGACTCATCAATGAAGGTGCTACCTTTCAGCGGCCCATGGACATCACGTTCCATAGTTTGATTGGACAAAGTGTAGTGGTGTACTTTGATGATGTTATGGTGTTTTCAAAAAAAGGATCTAATCACTTTCGTCATCTGAGTCAGATTTTTGAGCCATGTTGAAGATATGGCATATATTTAAATCCTAAGAAGAGAATCTTCACAGTCTTTGAGGGAAATATATTGCACCACGCTATAGCTAAGAGAAGAATTAAATTGGACTCGGAGCGGGTCAAGACTATTTCTCATATTCTCTTTCCTGTGAATAAAAAAGCCATGCAATCCTTCTTAGGGAAAATCAACTTCTTTAAAAGTTCATCTCAAATTATGCATAAATTGTTAAGCCATTTCAAGAGATGATTGTGAAGGATGAAATTTATAAGTGGGATCAAAGGGAGAAAGATGACTTCGCCAAAATTAGAAAAGCAATTACCGAAGCCCCAACATTGCATAGTTTAGATTTTGGAAAAGATTTCTTGTTATATACTTTTACTTCTGACACATCTCTTGCAATCATCCTTAATCAAAATGATGGTAAATGGAATGAGTGGACTATATCATTTATGAGTGTTGGCTTATAGGGATCTTAACCAAATTATCCTGCCATTGATAAATAATCGTATGCAATATACAAGGTGGTAAATCACATTAGCATTTACCTTCTAAAAATTCATTTTATCATCTAGGTGCCTCACCTGGTGGTTAGATCATTTTTTGTGCAGCAAGAGTTGGGTGAGACGAGGGAAAAATAGATGAAAAGCCTTCAAGAGAATGATCTAGAATTAAAAACAATTCATGCGATAATATGCCATGGTCTATGTCAAATTGTAGTAGAAGAGGAATCCTTTGGATGGGAACTAGAGATCAAAATGTACAATATTGAACAGGTTGCCCCTACAAACACAACCACGTCTTTGTAGAACGGTGTGGGATAGTATCTAGAGAATGGTACCTTTCCCTCACATTTATCATCCAAATAGAAGACAATTATTCGAATGAAAGCTCTATATTATAATCTTGTACATGGATTTATTTTTTAGAAGCACCACAATGGTGTCCAGCTCAGATGTATGGAAGCACATTTTCCAGAAAGGGTGTTGAAATACTTCACAATGGGACAACTGGTGGGAACTATGCAGGAAATACTAATGCTCATAAAGTCATGCTAGCTGGTTATTATTTGCCCACATTATTTAAGGATGCTCACACTTATTCCCATAAGCGTTTCATTTTTCAAAGATGTGCTGGTCGCAATAGGAAGTCAACCACCCCATTGCAACCCATTACTATTGAAGAACCTTTTTAACAATGGGGATTAGATGTTATTGGTGAAGTTTTTCCACATTCATCAAAGCAACACCAATATATCTTAACTACCACAGACTATTTTACTCGGTGAGCTGAAGCAATTGCGTTGAAACATTGAGTGACCGAGTAGGAATTCATCAAATTCCTTAGGCAGAATATCATTACTAGGTCTGGTGTTACCATGTCACTTGTTTTTTATAATGAAAATTACTTATCATCATTGAAACCTTATGATTTTGCATTATAAATGGTATTATTTTAAAGAAATCATGTAATTAATACCCTTAGGGAAATAATTTAAGAGTCTACCAATAAGAATTTAATTTGCATCATCAACAAAACCATTTAATCTGAATAAAGGAATTAGCATAATGCATTGGTGAATTCATTGTAGATTGATTTTGTGACACCAAAACAATGTCTGTATATTTCTCCTTACTTTCTCGTGTATGGAAAAGAAGTTATCCTTCCTCCGAATAGATACCTCCTGACACTTCTACTCTCTCAAGAATCGTGAGGTAAACCATGACTTGTTTTTCGGATCAAGATAAACATCCTTTTTAATTTAGACGAATAAAGTTGGAAAACAAAAGAAAAGTTTATTATTCATCAAGGTCGTATCAAGTTCTTGTTTAACAAGAAATCTGTGGGGAATAAGGAGTTCAGTGTGGGAGACCTTGTATTGAAGTGGGACAAATCCCATGAAGAGAAAGGTTAAAAGAACAAATTCCAATCCTTTTGCATCAGACCCTTTTTTTCATGATAAGCTTGGTCACCATACTTACCGTCTTGAATATTCAGATGGGAAGATGGATTCTCTTCCTGTTAATGGCCAAGATCTCAAACTTTATTTCTAATAGTAGCCCAGGGTTGTGTCCTTGCCTATGTACATATTTATTTTCTTTTCCTTTTGTTTGTTTTGTTTTTTCATGTCATGTTGTCTCCATTTTTTCATATTTTGTTTTGTTAGTCATGTGAATAAAACCTTATGTTAAAGTGTTTTGTCTGGTTCTAGTCAATGTGAAAAAGGTTTAAAAGGGATTTGTGCATACAAAAACACTTCGTTAACATTTGGTCCCTCTTCTTTGTACTTGTATGATATATTTAAGGTCAATGATGTCTCAATTGAAAATACGATCCATTCGAAAGAAATATTTGAGAAGAAACATGGCACCAATATCTATTTTATGATCTTCTCTCCTTGACTCAGCATTGTAATTAAATAATGTTTTGCATGTTGATCCAATCAAGTAGAAAAGGGAAAGGGGAAAATTATTGGTGAGCATATTAATTCCAAAGGTTTATTATAGTCTCTAAATGAACAACCTCTCTTTCTCTTAATAATTTGGGATCCCTCTTCCACCTTGGAAATATAAACAGTGATAAAATTCGAATGATCATATTGAAATAAAATAAGAGATGAAAAAATAGAAAGGCTTCCTGTGCTGGGAGGTCAAGGAAGTAACTTCTTTGGGGTATTGAACAGGCTCGATGGCAGCGAAGAAATTCTTGTGTTCCAATACTGACTCTTCAAGGTACTGAACAGACCTGTTGGTAGAGGAGAAACACCGAAGATCAAACTAAAACTCCGATCATTTCAAACTTGCAACTACATATTATGTTGGAAATACTGAGAGGGGGGTGAATCAATATTTCTTTTCAATTATTATTTTTACCAGTTAGATTACTTATAATTAGAACACAAAATGGAAACTAAGAATAACTACTTTTATTAATCAGAGATTATGAGGACCCCAATACTCTTCTTTATAATAAATCAAGTACAATAATAATTAGGGCTCCAACCCTAGATGAAGACACCAATATTTAATCCACCAGGTTCCAACCCTAGATGAAGACACCAATCTTTAATCCATCAGGCTCCAACCTGTAGTTTTCCAAGCATTGACTTAGACTTCCCAAGGCTCCAACCTTGTTAGTTTGAGGCACCAACCTCTAGGGCTCCAACCCTATCTCTCGTACAACCTCCAGCTTAGTCTCTTAAGGACTCATATCCTCTAGGGTTCCAACCCTACCTTCCAAGGCACCAATCTTGTCTCTGTGAGGCTCCTACCTGTAGATCTCCAACCCTCAACTTCAACTCGTCAAGATAACTTTAGTAATTGTTCACAACTCCCAATGTCTTCTTCAACAAGCCTTGTCTATCTTCAGCAATCCCTCCTCCAAATTACTTCATCAATGACAACCTTGTCTTCTTAGAAGGTGTCACCACTTCTCTTCATGGTACCCAGACAATTATCTCCAAAGTCACCTCATGATTGCTTCAACATATCATAGTCTCCAATAATATCTCCAAGGCCTTCAAGATGTCTTCAATAGGAAGCCCAAGTTTTGCACCTACTCTAAGCCTCTTCAAGGGCTTCTTCAAGAACTCTCCAAGGAAGTATTCACAATGCTTCAAAAATAAGATGTTTCTAAATTTTACTATTGTAATATGATTTTCTTCAAAGCAACAGGTCTAAGCCTTCCTTCAAGATGACTATCTTGAGGTAACTCCAAAGGATGTATGTTTGATCCCTCCATAATTGACATTGTTAATCTGAATCTCTCAAACTGTTTACTGGTCTGAGGAATGCACAAGTATGAGCTCTGTATTTGTTGTATTATAGTCTGAGCTTCCAATAAACACAGGTGATTGTCCTTAAACTAATCACGGATCTAATGTGTAGTCTGAGCTCCATAGGTGACTATAACTCTGAGCCTTCAAGTTATTTCCCCTCCACAGATAGTCAAATATTACTTCACCCTTTTTATCACTAAGCCTCCTCCGGTAGTATTAAGAGATCACAGTCCTTCACACTTTTATATTAAGATTTGGACTCCACTGGGACTATACTACCCACGAATCTACACTCCATCGAAACTGAAATGTCCCACAGATCTGGGATTTTCTGAAACTAAAATGTTCCCTAATGCGAGCCACATGTTTTCTATAGATCTGATTTACAAGCTCTAGAAAAAATATTCCCAAACAGTTTAATTCTTAAATTCCTTCTCGGTGTTCCTAGTTCACAAGTTGTGAACTGTGTACTTTTTATCTGTGATAGATCTTCATTGAATCGATACTTGAAATGAAGTATTTGAGGTGTGTTTATATGAGTATTGCCAATAAATGAAAAGACATGTTCATTAGAGGAGAGGCAAACTTGTGCATGAGGTGGCACACTGAAAATATATTGAATAGCTGTTGGAAGGGGTCTTTGTTAGTAATCGACCAAATATAAAATAGTTTCATTGTTACGGAAACCATATTATGATAGAAAGATAGGATGGGCCATAGATTTTAATCAAACGACTACATTTAAATAATGTGAAACCATATTATAATGGATGTCGGGAGGTCCCACATACCACATAATCACTTTACTCCCGTACATAGGGATGACATGGATATCGGGGATTTGTATCAAAAGATTTAACATGACATGGCCTGCAAGACTTTGTGATATATAAAAGTTTCGACAAGGCGAACACAATATTATATTATAATTGTTGTAATAAAACCAATTGGGTCTGCAACCATATCGTCAATCGGAAATCAGAGAATCTTATTGGAGGTGCCATTCAAAAGTTCTAATAAAGGGACAGATGTGATTTAATAATTAAATCGTTAGCTTAAATTATGTTATGGTTTGCATATCAGAGGTCGGAGATCGAAGGTCCATATCGCATATTGGAGATCGGAGCTCCATATCGCACATTGGAGATCAAAGGTTCATATCTCACATTAGAGAGAAGAGGTCCATATCATATATCGGAGCTTAGGTATTATTGCATATCGGAGATCAAAGTTTTGAGTGGTGACACGAAATAAATAAAAAAACCAATATAAAAATGCTGATATGATATTTCTCTGACATCATTGTTCTTCACTTTTGGCTCTTTCTTTTGGGCATATGCAGTCTTCTATTGGATTTGATCCTCCTTAGCTTGCCTTTGCTCCTTCTCTTGGCTTCCGATGGCTTTCATTTGGCTCTCAATGGCTTCTCTTTGAACTATTTCTCACTCTTCTCTTTGGTACTACTCCTCTTGCTCCTTAGGACAGCTCCTTGGGTCCAAAGCTTCTTGGGATTTTGTCTGTATATATGTATGTATGTATGTATGTATGTGTGTCTATATATATATATATATATATATATATATATAGTGCTTATGCTTTATTCAATCCATATAGCCATCAATGACAACACTGATATCTCAACAATAGTCATGTTTCCTCGACCTGATACTCTTTCTGATACCACTGCTTCTTTCGTTGTTTCTTAGACAGTTGCTTGTACAACTCCCCCTGAACCCATGCTCCCTTTTCTATCATCATCATTCTACTCAGTCACCTCTATCATTATGTTCTATAGTTATCCAAAGATGTTATACTAGTCTAGGTCTGTTTTAATCCATCCGTCAAGTATTATAATATCTGGTTGTATATTCTACTTTGCAGAGACTCAAATACCAGTTTGAATACTTTGTAGGTCTTTGTATATCCTTGTAATTCAAGTTTTGTCTGATTCCACAAATGTCATTTCCAGATTTTAGCCTTGTTTATAATCTTTTGAGATCAACTTCATTTTTATGTCTTTTACCAAGCATTCACTGCCTTCTGCTATCAATCTAATCTCAATAGCTTGTAATATTCTAGCGCTGGTGACTACCTACAATTCAATTGTAGATGATCAATCAGCTCCCCCTTACTGCACAAACTCTTCTAGCTCTTTTGTTTGCTTCAAACAAGAAAGATTGATGCAAGTGGAAGTTATCTTCAATCAATGGATGATTTTCTTCAATGTAGTTACTTTTGGGAGATGATCTATTGGGTGATATGCCTCATAACATGATTGTTCATGTGAGACTCTTCAGTTTTTTGATAGGAATCTTCATGGATAGCATTCGTAAGAGTGGTCACAAGCTCCCCTTAACAGTATGCATGGTCTTCATTTTGGTAGAGTCTCATCATCAAATACTTGGAATATTTTCTCTGTCAATGATACGTTCATCTGATCAACAACATGTGTCATCGTCTTGAATGTTCAAGAGGATTTCTGATGCAGTTTGCTTCCTTCTCCATACTTGTGT
The DNA here is from genome assembly GCA_031772625.1 of Pinus tabuliformis. Taxonomy (NCBI): domain Eukaryota; kingdom Viridiplantae; phylum Streptophyta; class Pinopsida; order Pinales; family Pinaceae; genus Pinus; species Pinus tabuliformis. Next base: position 146,841,162 of record CM062810.1, on the reverse strand, counting down.
GATTTACTTTTCTAGCTTCATAGTTATTCTTTGAGCTTGGTTAGGGACCCAACTGAAATTACAATTATGAGCCATATGATCAATATTATGACATTTGTAGCATTCATTTTTGTACATAAATGAGGAAGCATAATTTCCTCCTACGAAATTGAGTTTGGGAAACTGATGGGGATGATTATAGTTACCCTTTTGGTATGCCCTACAATCCTTTCCCATGTGCCTAGAATTTGTATAAGAATAGAAATAACCATGAAATAAATTTTGGTACCTGGGAAATGATGATTTCCTTGATGCACTTTTGAAAGCATTATTTCTTAGAATTCTTTTATTATATCCATTTCCTAGACTTGCATCCTTGGAACTTTCTGCATAGTTTTGTCTCGATGTACTTCCTAAAGTTATTTTGTCTTGGAAGCCTTTGATCAGATTTATTTCCTCTTACAGTCTTGACACCATCTTTAGATCTTCTTGGAGTAGGATTTCTTCCACTGCCATATTGAATCTTCTATTTTCCTTTGCTGGAACTAAGGACATCAATATTTCTTCCAAGTTTCTCCACATTTCTAGTGTTTGAAGCAATAGGAGTTGCTTCACCTATGTTTGAGGATTCACCTTCATAACCGAGACCTTTTTTATCAAATGAAGATTTTTTATGGCTGAGCATGTCATACAAGGCTTGAGAACTTTTCAAGATTTTGCGCAGTAATTCAACTTATTGCCATAGTGAAGCAATCTCTTCTTCCATTTTTCCACAGTCATAATCTTTCCTAGCTAGTTGTTTCTCAACTCGTGTTGCTTCATTAGCTTCTAATTTAAGGGAGATGATATCTAATTTCATCTTGAAGATTTATTCATTCACCTTTTCTATAATTATCTCCATTTCTTCCTTCGTCCTTGTTGCTTCACATGTCTTGGCCTTGAGAAAGTTGATATCTAATTTTAGTTTGAAGATCTCTTCATCATTTTCTTCTAATTGGCTTGTCATGGCATTGCTTTCCTTTTCTGCATCATCAACTTGTTCTTCTATGAGTACAAAATCTTCCATCACCTTCTCAGCTCCTTTTGATTGTTTCTATGTTTCTTCTAGTTGAGATCTAAGGGAGGAGACCTCTTCCTTGTATTGACCAATTTTTGCTTCTAGTTTGTTCAAGATCTCGTGTCTTTGTTCAAGGTAGTCTAACAAAGTTTCTTCCCTTTTCTTTGCCCTATCCAATTGATTTGTCATGGATATGGCTTCTTCATGATGCCTTCTCTTATTTTGATGAAATTCCTCCTTAATCTTGGTGAGCTCCTCATCTCTTGAACTTTAAGCTTGAATAGGTTAACTTATGTCCTTTTCTTTTCAAGTTCATGGTCACCATATTGTGATTGATTCTTGAGCTCCTCATTCTCCTTTTTCAAACTTCTTATCTCTTCTAGGGTAGCTACAAGCTTCACCATGAGATCTTTTTCGATGTCATTTTTATTTTCTTCATCTTCTAGGTCTTCCTTGGCCTTGATGTCTTCACTCTTTTTTTCATCTTCCTTAATGGGTTTTGGATTTCCTTCTTGCTTTCCATCATCTTCTTGACTAGCAATCATGGTCAATGCTCCTTTTGAGCGAATATCTTGCTACACGATTCTCTTCTAGGGTAGCTACAAGCTTCTCCCACATATCTTTTGTCGATGAACATTTCTCCACTTTGGTATTTATAGCATCTGGTAGCCCATTCAAGATTGCCTTCATCGCTTTTGTATTATATTCCTTAGATTTTCCTTCCATCATGCTTTCAGTAATCATTGATTCCCAAACTTCAATGCCTTGAGTCATTAACAAATTCCTTATTCTCATCTTCCATATATCAAAGCTTCCATTGAACAATGGAACTTTCTGAATTTGGTTGTCTTCAGTTTTCACGGATGAGGAAGAGGCATCATTAAAAGGATTGGAGGCTTTCTTCCTTGGCTTTGCCATTTGTGTTCTAAGGATCAACCTTCAAGTTTTTAGGCTTTGAGTGAAGGTATTGTCTCTGATACCAATTGTTGGAAATACTGAGAGGAGGGTGAATCAGTATTTCTTTTCAATTGTTATTTTTACTAGTTAGATCACTTACAATTAGAACAGAAAATGAATAATAAGAATAAATACTTTTATTAATCAGAGATAACGAGGAATCCAATCATCTTCTTTACAATAAATCAAGTACAATAATAATTAGGGCTCTAACCCTAGATGAAGACACCAATCATCAATCCACGAGGCTCCAACTTGTAATTTTCCAAGCACCAACTTGGACTTCCCAAGGCTCCAACCTTGTCATTTTGAGGCACCAACCTCTAGGGCTCCAACCCTATCTCTGGTACAGGCTCCAAACTAGTCTCTTGAGGATTCCTATCCTCTAGGGCTCCAACCCTATCTTCCAAGACACCAAAATTGTCTCTATGAGGATCCTACCTCTGAGGCTCCAAACCTCAGCTTCAATTTGTCAAGATAAGTTTAGTAATTGTTCACGGCTCCCAATGTCATGTTCAATGAGCCCTCTCTATCCTCAACAATCACTCCTCGAAATTACTTCATCAATGACAACCTTGTCTTCTTAGAAGGTGTCACCACTTCTCTTCATGGTGCCCAAACAATTATCTCCAAAGTCACCACATGAATGCTTCAATGCATCATAGTCTCCAATAATATCTCCAAGACCTTCAAAATGTCTTCAATAGGCAGCCCAAGTTTTGCACCCGCTCTAAGCCTCTTCAAGTGCTTCTTCAATAATTGTCCATGGAATTCTTCACAATACTTCAACAACAAGACATTTCTAAGTGCTAATATTGTAATCTAAGTTTCTTCAAAGCAAGAGGTCTGAGTGTTCTTTCAAGATGATTGTCTTGAGTTAAATCCAAAGGATTTCCTTCCAAGCCCTCCATAATTAACATTGTTAATTTGAGTCTCTCAAACTATTTACTAGTATGTGGTCTACACAAGTCCAAGCTCTCTATTCGTTGTAGTATGATTTGACCTTCCAATAAACACAGGTGATTGTCCTTAAAGTAATCATGGATCCAATGTGTAGTCTGAGCTATACAGGTGACTGTAACTTTGAGCCTTTAATCTATTCCCCTCCACAGATAGTCTGAATATTACTTCACCCTTTTTCTCAATAAGCCTCCTTCGGTAGTCTTAATAGATCATAGTCCTTCACACTTTTATATTAAGATATGGGCTCCACCAAGACTGTACTACCCACAAATCCATGCTCCACCAAAATTGAAATGTCCCATAGATCTGGGCTTTTCTGAAACTAAAATGTTCCTCAATCCAAACCATAGGTTTTCTACAGATCTAATTTCTGATCTCTAGAATGATATGCCCAAACAATTTAATTCTTTACTTCCTTATCGATGTTCCTAGTTAACGAGTTGTGAAATGTGTAATTTTCTTTGTGCTAGATCTTCACCGAATCGATACTTGAAATGAAGTATTTGACTTGTGTTTATACGAGTTTCACCAATAAACGAAAATACACATTCATTAGAGGAGAGGCCGACTTGTGCATGAGGTGGCACATTGAAAATATATTGAATAGCTGTTGGAAGGGGTCTTTGTTAGTAATCGACCAAATATAACATAATTTCATTGTTACAGAAACCATATTATAATAGCAAGATAGGAGGGGCCATAACTTTTAATCAAACAAATACATTTAAACAATGCAAAACCATATTATAATGGATGTCGAGAGGTCCCACATGCCACATCATCACTTTACTCCCGTACATTAGGACCACATGGATATTAGAGATTTGTATTGGAAGCTTTAACATGACATGGCCTATAAGACTTTTGATATAGAAAAGTTCTGATAAGGCGGACGTGATATTATATTAGAACCATTGTAATAAAACCAATCGGGTCTGCAACCATATTGACAATCGGAAATCAGAGTGTCTTATCGGAGGTGCCATTCAAAAGTTATGCTAAAGGCATGGATGCGATTTAATAATTAAATCGTTAACTTAAATCATGTTAGATCTATATATAGGAGGTTGGATATCTGAGGCCCATATCACATATCGGAGATTGGAGCTCCATATCATACATTGAAGATCGAAGGTCCATATCGCATCAGAGGTCCATATCACACATTGAAGAGCGAAGGTCCATATCAGATATTGGACCTTAGGTCTTATTAGAGATCGATGATGCAGATTTAAAAAAGAACACAATAAATTACAGATATAACCTTAAATACAGAGATGCAGTAGAAATAACTCTTCATTTCATTAATATCAAATACTGAAATTTTCTTACAAACATAATGGAAATAAGACAAGCTTGGGCGATGGTAGCTTATCTCTGAGAAGAGATGTGGTGGCTACATACCTCTAAAATGTGTTACAATGAGATTTGAAGGCCTATTTATTATTGAGAAATAATGGAAAACTCTAAACATCCAAAAACCTAACCCTAGGAGATGAAACGCCAAACTATGGGCCCCATTGGGGTGAGTTGGTACATCAACTTCCTGGGGTCATAACTTTGGCATACGATCTTCGTTTGATGGACACGATACCTTATTAGAAATATCTATCTGAGGATTACAACCAATGACAATGAATATTGAGTTGTAAACTCATATTCACCACCTATGGTTTTCCGAAAAAATGTCGTTTAGAGCCTCAAATCGGCTCCAGAAGTTCAGGACCCAAAAAACTGCCAAAAATAGTAAAATGTGCTACAATTAAGGAAACTAAAAGACTGAAAGAAACAATGGTGGGGGTCCAAGTGGAATAGGCAGGTGGCCACAAATATCCACCTAGATCATTCCTCCCCCTTTAGGAAGTAATGGTCCCCATTGTGTTGAGTTCCTCCATTAGATGAGGAAACTTCTGCTGAACTTGGTCCTTGGTGATCCACTTTCCCTGGTGAAGGAGTTGGCCTGCTTTGACAAATCGATATAGTTGATTCCTTTGTTGTCAGTTGTTCTCAATATTTGTTTCCATGATCCAATTATTTTTGGCTTGTTCCATGTATTATATAACTCTATTGATGTGAGTTGTTTTGTAATGTCGAATGTGTCCAACAATGGTGGAAAGTAGGGCCGAAGGTAGTCCACATTGAACACTGGGTGTAGACCAAGGAATGGTGGAATACTGAGCTCAAAGGAATTGTCCCCTACTGCCTTGGTGATGGTGTATGGCCCACATTGGAGCAGGTAAAGCTTGCAGTGGGGCCCAGTGAAGAACTCCTTTATAAATGTAGCCAAAATTTATCGCCCACCTGGAACTTGTGTTGCACTTGATGTTGATCATGTCATTGCTTTTACTTAGCATTGGCTCTTTCCATGATGTCATGGACCTATTGGCAGATGTGTTCAATCTGCTCAATGAAGTTGTTTTCCTTGTTGGCTTCAGGCTGAACATAAGTCAAATCTGCCTAAGTAGCTACAAATGGTATGGCCACATCAATGGGACATAGTGGCTGGAATCCCAAGCCCACCTAAAAAGTGTTGTGGCCAATCGAGCTATGGAGATCCTAGTTATAGTTGTGTTGTCTCATCCCATGTGCATGGATTCTTTGAGTTGTACATGTGCGGAATGTGTACGATCATCCTGTTGATGACCTCTATCTGGCCATCATTTTGGGGATGGAAAGTTGTGGACTTAGTGAGCTTGGTGTCCAGCATCGACCAGAGACTGGACCAAAATGTATTGAGGAACCTGCTTTCCTGATTTGAGATAATAGATTGTGGGATCCCAAAGTGTACCCACACTCATTCAAAGAAGAGTTTATCAGTGGCTTCTACTGTGATATTCTTCTTGCAAGCCGCCATAATGGCAATCTTTGAGAATCTATCGACCACCACAAAAACAAAGTCATTTCCATGCTTAGTAGAAGGAAGGCACGACATGTAATCCATGGAGATGGATTCCCAAGTTCGAATAGGGGTAGGCAGTGGAGTATAGAGGCATTTCTTCTTGATGGTCTGTTTGGAAATGGCATAGGAAGTGCGGGATATGATATACTTCCCGACATCCTGTCTAAGATTCAGCTAGTAGAAATACTTCTGTGGTACTACCACTGTTTTCTCGACCTCGAAATGTCTAGGGACCTAACTGTAGTGTGCTTCCTAGATCATCTTGGCACGCTCACTTGAAGGAACAAAAAGTTGTCCCAGGTGGCATAACAATGAATCTTGTGAAAATCTGGCACTTCTTGACCCTCCAAGAGCATCTGGTATGTGTGGCCAAATTCTGGGTCCCTTTTTTAAAGAAGTGGCCAATCAAAATTCTCATTCCCATAAGTGTTGAGCATGTTGGTTAACGCCATGATTGGGGGTTAGCTGAGGCAATCTGCAACATAATTGGTTCTACCCTTCTTGTACTTGATATTAAAATGGAACTGTTGCAGGCATGTGGACCACTTCTGATGACAATCATTCTGCAACTTCCCTTGCATCTGTATGGACTACAGGGGTCGGTGGTCTGTGTGGATGACTATTTCCTTCCCCAAAATGTAATTCTTCCATTTTCAGTAGACCTACAAAATGGAATACATCTCTTTGTCATAAGTGGAATACTTCTGGATTATGTCTGAAAGTGTCTCACTGTGATATGCCACTGGATGCCCCTGTTGAGTAAGGATTGCCCCAATAGCATATTTAGAAGCATCTGTCTTGATCTCAAATGGTTGTTGCAAGTCTGTTAATGTGAGAACTGGTGTAGAGTGGGGGCAATGTTCCAACTCTAAGAATGCCTTCTATTGAGATTCAGACCAAAATAATTTTTCTTTCGCTCCTCCCTTGGTTACTTGACTCAAGGGCCAAGTGATATGAGAGAACACCAACACGAACCTGCGGTAGAAATTGGCAAGACCCAGAAAGTTGCAGAGCTCTGTCAAAGTGGTTGGGGCTGACCAATCCCGAATGACTTGGATCTTGGCTGAATCCACATGCACCCTCCATTCATCAATAATGTATCCCAGATATTGAACCTAGGTCATGCCAAAAGTGCATTTCTATAAATTGGCACACAACTTGTGTTCCCGCAGTGTTTGGTGAACCTATCGAATGTGGTGGAGGAGATCTTCCCAACTTTGGCTGAAGATCAGGATGTCCTCCAAGTATACCACTACAAATGAGTTAGTGAATGGCCACAAGATGTCATGCATCAACCCCATAAAGGTTGCAGGAGCATTTGTCAACTTGAAAGGCATAACCAACCATTCAAAAAGGCCCTCCTTAGCTTTGAAGGAAGTCTCCTACACATCAGAGGGATCGATTGGTACCTGGTGATACCGAGACTTCAAGTTGATCTTGCTAAAATATTTTTCCCCCTTGAGTTTGTCCCGAAGGTCATCAATCCATGGGATCGGGTACCTATTCTAGATAGTGATCTTGTTCAACGCCCAATAGTCAATAAAGACTCTCCAAGTCCCATCCTTCTTCTGTACCAACATGATCGAGCTCCCACAGGATGATGAACTCGGTCGGATGTGACCTTTCTACATCAAATCTTGAATATTCCTCTTGATTTCGTCGTTCTCGAAAATAGAGTGCCAATAAATGGGTCTATTAGGAAACTACACACTTGGGGTCAGATCGATGGAGTCCTTGACCTAACAGTGCAAAGGCAACCATGTGGGGGAAGTGAAGATGTCCTCATACTCCTCCACGACCTTGTCCATCTGTTGTTGTCATGTGGAGGGGCTCTATCTGGAGGTCATGGCCACCGCCTTGTTCTTTTTGTAAGGGTGTATCATCAGGAAAACAACTTTCCTGGTTTTGGAAATGAGCTTACTGCATTATTTTGCAGTAACCAAAGAGGTGGTGGTCAGCGATGCTACCACCGGTATCCTGTATAACTTATTTCCCAAGGTAACAATAATAGCGCGAGACCTTGACTCATACATAGCGTGTTGCTTCCACAAGTATGGTTGGCCTAATAATACATCACAAACATCAAGAGGAGCAACATCACATAATACCTCATCCTTAAAGGGCTTGATGTTGTATGGAAGGCGACATTGTTGGATGATGTGAAGATCGTGTCTTTGGTGAAGCCACCCAATGGTGTATGATTGTGGGTGTGTTATGCTCGATACGCCCAACCGCTTCACAACCTCTACTGAAATGAGGTTCTTTTGGATCCAGCTGTCAACAATGAACTATAGTGGGGAACCCTTTACCCACATCTTGGAGTGGAAGAGGCGCTCCTCCTCCTTTGGATCTTCAGGTTCCTCCTTCTAGATCTTCATGGTGGCAACAGTGCCATTGGGCTTTGCATTGATAATCTACTGTCCTTTGTCATTACCCTTGTTGGGTTCTAACTCAGAGTCGGAACATGCATATGATTCAGAAGCCTTCAACTCGGCTACCAGTGACTACTTGGCTTGACACTCACTTGTGTTGTGAGTGGAGCTCTTATGGAACTCAACCACTTTCCCATGTCCTTCTTCAACTTCACGTTATTTTTATTTTCTTACGGTTTTGACAGGTTGTCCAGGGCTGCCCCGCCTTGGCTTTTCCTTTTTTCTATGGTTTGGGGGCACCTTTTTCTTGCTTCAAATTCATAGATCCAAAGTCTCACTTTTTCTGTTTAAGCTTCAGCTCAATCTTGACAACATATAAGTATGTCGTGTCGAGCGAGGATATGTCTAGGAACTCCATCTCATCCTAGATGTACCTATGTAGGTAGCTGTGGTACTTGAGTACCAAATGTTTCTCAGAATCCTTGATACCCAACTCCGTGCGAAGGGTACTAAAACATTGGTAAACTTCGGCACGTCTTGGTACCTTCCCTGCCATAGCGTGGTCCACTTTATGTATTTATCCTCCTAGCTCCTGACAGGGTAGTACTACTCCTTAATGGCGTCATAGAACAAATTCCAAGTGGATGCAGCTGAAAATAGTGGGGGTGTACTTTCATCCTTCTGCTCACAGTAGGTTTCCCACCAGTCCTTGATGTGGGGGGCGGCTTTGAGAAGAGAAAAAGTAGTCTTTTCCCGACTGGAAAAATCATGAACATAAAATATCCTTCTAGCAAATTTAACCATTTATCTACAGTTTCTGCATCTATTTGACCCTCAAATATGGGAATATCAAAGTTTAGTTGTACCTTAAAAGGAGTAATGCCTCTAGAGTGGCTTCTAGATGTAGATGTGCTGCCGATGGGCAACCGTTGAAGGATCTGAGCAAAGTTATCCATCATCGCGTTCCTTTGTTTCTCAATGGCCTCCTCAAGTAATATTTTCATAGGATCTCATGCTCCCTCATCTTTCTTCTCTTCCCCCATGGGTGGTCATCAAGGTTTGTGAGGCTAATCTTGAAAAGGTTCAACTAGATAGAGCCCTAACTCCTTATACCACAACCTCGTTGGGGACATACAAAGAAAATTGGAGAAAGAGAAGACCGCTCTAATACCATTGATCCAGATTTAAACAGGAACACAACAATTTACAAATATAACCACAAATATAGACATGAAGTAGAAATAACACTTCATTTCATTAATATAAAATACTAAAATATGCTTACAAACAGAATGAAAATAATACTAGCTTGGGTGATGGTAGCTTATCTATGAGACGAGATGTGACAACTACATGCCTTTGAATTGTGTTACAATGAGGTTTGAAGGTCTATTTATTATTAAGAAACAATCAAAAACCCTAAACATCCAAAAACCTAAACCTAGGAGATGAAACACCAAACTATGGGCCTCGTTGGGGTAAGTTGGTATATCAATTTCATGGGGTCGTAACTTTGGCATACGATCTTTGTTTGATGCACACAGTACCTAATTAGAAAGATATATGTAAGGATTACAACTACTAATAGAAAATATCGAGTTGAAAACTAAAAATTTCATCTTCATTGCCAGTGGTTTTCCTAAAAAATGTCATTTAGGGCCTCAAAACGGCTTTAGAAGTTCAGGACCCGAAAAGCTGCTAAAAATAGTAAACTATGCTACAATTAAGGAAATTGAAAAACTAAAAGAAAAAATGGTGAGGGTCCAAGTGGATTAGGTGGGTGGCCACCAATATCCACCTATATCAATCAGAGATCGGAGTTTTTATTGGTGACACACAATAAAAATTGTCGATATGATATTTCTCCAATGTCACTGTTCTTCTCTTTTTTCTCTTTATTTTGGGAATATCCAATCTTCTCTTGGATATGCTCCTCCTTGGCTTGTCTTGACTCATTATCTTGGCTTCTAATGGACTTCCTTTAGCTCCTGATGGATCCTCTTTGAACTTTTTCTCACTCTTCTCTTTGGTACTGCTCCTCTTGCTCCTTGGGACTTCTCCTTGGGTCCAATGCTTCTTAGGATTCTATTTGTATATATATATATATATATGTGTGTGTGTGTGTGTGTGTGTGTGTGTGTGTGTGTGTGTGTGTGTGTGTGTGTGTGTGTGTGTGTGTATGTATGTATGTATGTATATATATTCAGTACTAAGTGCTTATGCTATATTCAATCCATATGGCCATCAATGACAGCATTGACATCTCAACCTATTACCCTTATCCCAAATCAAAATAATTATGATATAACAAGATTTGTAAATATCTGAGAAAGGATGTCGAAGAAACTACATATATAAAAAGGTTATATGGGGAACTTGGAGTAATCCACATGATGAATCAATACTTCTTGAAATACTAGACCCCTTACATAAAGCTAGACCTTAACATAGAAGCTGGAGTTTTACCAGTGTATCACTAAGTGTTGTCGCTGCTACAACACCCTCCAAATTTGGCCTATATTCAACCTTTGGAGCCTCTCTTTAATCATGTGATTTTTCTTTTCTATTATTAAAGTCATTCCATACTTGCTCTCTATGTTTCCAAGTACCTTTTTGAAAAAATTCCAAGTGTCGTATTTTGTTAATGGAAGTGTCACTCTTTGTGAAATGGATTTGTAGCACATATTTAAGAGGCAACTTTGGTGTTTTCTCTTGTACTAATGGGTTTTATCTATCATAGAGATATACATTAGACCTATTCCTAGAGTACTGTGGGTGTTCTTGTTGCAGTCAACACTTGCGTCACAAAATGTACCTTAAGTGTCACACTTGGAGCTAACTATCATTTTATTGTTGTTTCAATGGACGTATGTTGATTTTGGGTGTTAGGTGTCTCATTGACATATGGTTGATCATTTAGGAGTGTGTGATCATGTTAAAGTCTATTTATGGTCTCATATTTCTACCCTATTTATCCCATACATAGTCAAATTTTGAAGCTTTCCTATCTTTGCAACTTCCCCACAAACCACTCCTCATCTTACCTTCCTGAAATATGCACTACGCAATCTCAAGCCCCATCCAACCATCCTTTCGTCCTGAAAATAAGCACTATGCATTCTCTGCCTCCTAGAATTGTGCATTGCGCAATCCCAATGCTCAGTCCCTGCATCCTACACTTGCAAACTATGCAATCACTACCCGTCAAAGCTTCCACTGCACACTACATAATCTTATTCAGTAGTCAAGCCTATCTTAGTCCTTATCTTTCTCAACTACGCAATCACTTGTCTCGGTCGTTCTAGAACTATGCATTGTTCAATCACAGTGAGAAATCCTTCCTCACTACATCACTAAATCCGTCAACTGCGTATTCATGCCTTCTAGTTCCTCATCCACTATACATTACATAGTGATAGTGACTATACCTTCATCATTGCCTCATGGAACTGCACGCTACACAATCCTTGAGCCTCCTCCTCATTCTTGCACTTTGTCCCAGATCAATCAATCTGTTGCATGAAGAACAAGAAAGACTAGGAGATTCCTAAACTAATGTCGTCTTGCCATGAGTAAATTCCATCTATAGGTGTTGTTATCTTGGCATGACAGGATGATTCTCAAGGACAATGCCAAGTAGATCATGTAAGAAGACACATGTGAAGCTAGAGATACAAAGATATCATCAAGGCAAGAGATGAAAGGCAAATATATTACAACAAAGGATTGAAGATCAAGATCACATGGAAGACTCTATATCAACTAGCCTTTTGTAGGATGAAGATAAAGTACTTGCAAGATCCATCATGAAGACATAAAGATGGAACTAGCAAGGAAGAGGGCTTGACATTGACACATCACAATGAAGTTCCATGTCATCATTTCCAAGTCATGGCTTGTCCAAGTGTCACCTTAAGAGTCATATGTATCATTGTATTTTTCCACATCATTGTGGATGTAATTGTGTAATTTCCAAAATAAGAAAATTTAAAGTGTGTGGAAGCCCAAAGGTCACACATAGAATGTGAAAAGTCATGTAGAAGTCCAAAGGTCTCATAGGAGTTTGAAAAATCACATGGAAGCTCAAGAGTCATGAAGGGAGCTCAAAAGTCACAAGGGAGGTGGAGAATCACCTCATTTGTTATATATACACCCTCATAGCTCAAGAAAAGGACTTTTCACATTGGCTTCTCAAGTTAGGCATAGGAGAGAATATTAGGCTTTTGAGAAGAAAGTAGTCGCTTAACGTTCCACTATTGGAATAGGTGGTGTATCATTGTAATGGTGTATCTTGGGACTTTCACTTTATAATTTGAAGCTCTTGGAGTTGGCACACTTTTCATGCATATGTCATGAACGATTGTGAGATTAGTTTTTCATTGTTTGTGGTATATGTTTGTGTTTCTATATACTAATGAAAATGAACTATTTCGTTGACTTTAGTATGCATCTTTGAATTGTGTTTCTATTGCTTTCTTGATCGTTATTCTTTGTGAACTATTTCACAAGATTACTAACGATTCTTTCATATGTATGTGTGTGTTTTTATTAGGATAGTACTAGTACTTTTATTTTAAAGGCTCAAATTTTCTTCCTTTTTGTGAAAGAATGATTACAAACTTTTCAATTGAATACACCGCAAGTCTAACTTACTTGTTTATCTCAAAATTGAATGCATTTCTCTTGTGTTGTTTATTAAAACCAAGGAAAATGTTTAAGATTATGGAAACTGGCTTAACTTTTCGATTGGGGCTCCTACTCCATACGGTGTGAGGCCTAATTGGGACTTCATATCGGGGAGACCCCTTTATTGTTGGCAACATCCAGCATTGTAAACATGCCTCTTATCATTAATCCCCTTTAGGGTGTCCCTCAATCCCTTACAATTATCTTAATACCCATAGGATTCCTCTAGTGCTTCATCGCCAGTAGGCACTAGCACCTTGAATTTGGGTTTTCCTACACACCAAAATTTGCATGGTCATGTTTGTACTACTTTCTCTTGTTGTGGAATAGACATGAATCCCTACTACTCTTTCCTTCTCACTCTATGAGTAGCTTTAGTTCCTCTAATAGTAATATCCCATCCTCTCATTGATTTTGGTCAAACCACGCATCTTCTTTTAGTATAAGTGTATGCTCAATAGAATGTACCCAATCCCCCTAATTAAAAAACCAATAATAAAGAGAATAATAAGGGGAAGGGAAAGTAAAATGACCAATGCCAAGACTATTGGAATCAAGTGAATAAAAACTAGCATCCCAATATTAACAATGGGAGCAACCAAAATGCCACAAACCAAGGCCAAGGAAATAATCCATAAACCTAAATAGGGTAATAACCCTCAAATTTGAACCAATAAACATTACTCTATTTATAGTGACTATGGACTTTACACCCATTATTGTTGTTCACTTGAGTTGATACACTTACAGGAAGTCAATGAGAAATCTCATTTTATAGACAAACAACCTAATAATGAATGAAATCAACCTTTTGCATCACAACCAGATATGTTATGATACCCATTTCTAACATAGGGGTTTCTATCCCCACTAGATGCCCCTCCTAGTTAGCCTACTAATTCCACCCCTTCTAGAGATGGTACTTGCTAAACTAATATTAACCTATATACCTAATCTAGTCAATAGATATCTCCCCTCAAGTACTTCTTTTTTGCCCAAGTGATCCTCCTCTAACCACTAATGTACCTTTTTATAATCTTTATCCTAGTATCAATCTAAACCCAAATGTGTCAAAGGTTTCTTTACAATGAAATAACTCCAAATACTAAGCATGGGTTGCCCATAATTACTATATAGTAGATGACCTAGATTAATCCATCAAATCTATGTCATCCTTAGAAGTCTTCTAGACCTTTCCTTCATAAGAGAAGGATTTACTATTAGTATTGGGTGTTTTGGGTCCTTTGGATGATAGGATGATTATGTTTGATATCAACAAAGTTGAGCGTCATCTTGCCCCTTCTATTACCTTTCAAAGTCTTGTCACAAAAAATGTCATTATGCATCAATGTGTAATTGATGAGGGTGCATCCACATATGTAATTTTTTCTCATGTTTGGATGAAGTTAGTTTCACCTAATATAATTCCATCTATGATTAACCTCCATGTACATGATTTTTGTCTGTCCTATCTAGAAGGGTTGTATCAAAATTTTCCTATCAAGTTGGATGGGAAGTAAGTGCTTCTTGATATTGAGATTACATATGCTCCCATAGACTATACCATTCTCTTATAGTATAGTTTTATGTTCTATGAAGGACTATTCCCACCATATCTAACAATATCCCTAGATTATTTAAAGAATATACATAACATGGAGAATACTTTGTCATTCTGCTATTAATTACCCCACTAGGTCCATCCAATGTGTGTACGATGTCAACATCACAATAAATCGATGCCTCAACATTGGTGTGACATATGACCTTAAAATTGAAACCTTCTACTATGCCCATATCTCTCATATCTGTTACAGGCCTATTTGGGCACATCACTCCTGACATTCAGATCATTACTTTTAGGGCTCATCAAACCCTAATTCATTTGTTACATGCCCTAGAGAAGTCAAATCATTGAATACCTCCTTCTATGAAAGTCTCATGGCCTGAAACATTCCTGAAATGCCTCCTTGGGACACTAGTGCAACCCAAGCCTTGAGATAGTGCATTGCAGAGTAGGCAGGCCCACTGTGGCCTACATTGCAGTGCACTTAGGCCCTCTTTAGCCTACGCTAGGTGAGATTGAGCGAAATTTGCATAGGTTTCTGGGAATATTCCTTCATTCTAGATGATTCTAGAAGGTTCCCATCTCTTATCTACTCCTATGAGCTCGAAATTGGATAGGCTAAGGATCCATTAACCTCCTATCCTCTCATCCCTTGCTCCATGGAAACTAACTCCAAGTTTGTAAGGCCATTCAATACCCTCATTTATGACAAAACCACCTCCATTTCCTATAAATTGAGCACTCATCATAGTGATCAGGGAGCTAGAATCTGAAGTTTGTAAGGAAATTCTGTTGGTTTAAGGATTGAGTTTATGTTAAGCAATATTATGTTGTTGGAGTTGTGTGATTTTGATGTGGCAAGGGTTGAAATGAAGTTTTAGGAGTGGCACAAGATTGAACTGTATTGGGTGATACTCTTCCTTCTACATTAATAAAGAGCTTATTCCTTTTATCATATGATTGTTCATATCTGTGATAATTATGTGTTTCATTGTCTTTGATTCCATTGTTCTATAGTTGATAGTTCATGTATTCTTTGATCATTTCATGTTTATGTTTCTCTTGATGCATGTACCTTTTGAGAAGATTTAGTTCAAGTGGGAGTGACAGGAGCGATTCAAAAGAGATTCAGGAAGCGAAAGGCAACAAGTAAGTTCCTCCATCTCATCTATCTTCTATAAGAAAAGGTTAAACTACTTTCTTTTTGTTGTTCTAGGTGTAGTCACCCACCTAGGGAAAATGTATTTATCCGTAGATGCAAATTCCATGTAACAATATCCTCAACTCCATAATAGGGAGGATCTCTTGTTCATAGGTATCATTTTTCCCAAGGGGCTTTGTTATTTATCCCTCCAACAATAGTTAGCACTCTTGTGATGGCTAGTGCACCCATGCTGTCTATGCTAAATCTACCCAACCTTTCCTTGGGGATACTTGTATGGTATTTTTATCCTCTTTCCTCTCCTACATGTCTCAGACCTACTCCTAATTTGGTATTGACCCCTTTTCAACACATATATTCTATCCCTATGCCTTCTACAAGATCTAAAAAGGCTTAATCAACCTATGTTAAATGTAGAAAAGGATTTGAAAAATGAGCTACAACCAAAAGTAATAGGAGAACCAATAAATTTGGAGAATTGATGGCCACCTATACCATTATATCTAGGGTCATGCCTACATATTCTTATGTTACATCTCCATCCATGCAATCAATGATTTTCCTATGATTCTAGAGCTAAAGGGTACTTTTAATGCTAATGGTTTGGAAACTAGTCCCTCAACTCCTAAGGTTCCAAGTTACAATTACTAAATCATTGACTAATCATCATAAGTACCTATGTACGAATCACCCTTATACTTTGTGTAATACATATGGCCACTATTCTCATCACTATCCTAAGGTACCTCAATTTCGCGATGACCTTTCAATTCATCACCTTGACTGCTCTAAGGAGAAATAAAGTCCAAGAGTGAAGGACCTATCCCTTCGATGTGAGATCTAGAGAAAACCAATAATAGAAAATTTCCAGCCACTTGTTAAAACTAATGATAATACCATAAAAATAATTATCTTTCAACTACCATGGGATAAGAAATATGGAAAATACTTTACTTTCTTTTGATTCACATTATATTCTTCCTTATATTATTGATGCCTCATTGGTATCAACATCAGTGGAGCTTTCATCCACTAGTATTTTTTCTACCTCTTTAGAGATATCTGATATGAACCCCACCTCATATTCCAATGGCATTAATATCAAATTTACTTTCACATCTTCCACCACTTCTACCTCATCATATGGTAGTGTAGAATTTAGTTCCCCATTATTCATTCAGATGAGCAAAACTATTGACCCTGTTACTCCATATTACACTTATGAATATCTCCATCAATATTCATATTTCTTACCCCAATAGAAGGATCAAACCAGTGTGTTGTATAAACTAAGGAATTTCTCCCCCATGGAAATTTCAAAAAGTTTAAGAATTAAATTTTAATACTTGTTGTATTTCAGGAAGGGAATTTGGCCAAAATTTTACCTATCTTTAACTAGAGATATTTTTTACTTGCAATGTTAAAGAAAATATCCTTCTTGGGAGAATATGTTGATGAAGATGTTATCCCTTATAAATCCCTTTTCCAAAAAAAGTGATACATTTTTTCCTAGTTGTATATAGAGATGTTCGAACTCAATCTTGCCACTATTGAACACCATATAGATACACAGGTTGATGTTATTCCTATTTATAAAATAAATTGGTCTATTTACCTAGACTAGGATCCTGCCGTAAAGACATTATTTAAATAAAAATGAGAAATATTCATTTACCCTATTGTACATACATTGTGGGTATCTAACCCATTTCCCAATATGAAGAAGAAAGGAACTATTCATTTCTATGTCGACCTTTTTTTATCTAAATAGAGCCTAGCCCAAAGATAATTACTCAATTACTTTCATTAGTAAAATTATTGATGAATGCATGGGCCATAAGGTTCTTTCCTATATACATGGATTCTTGGGATATTATTAGATTTTAATTTGGACCCAAGGCCAATACTAGAATCCATTCATCACTCTATAGGGTACCTTTTCTTATAAGATTATGCCATTTAGGTTAAGTAACAATACAACCACTTTTTAAGGTGCCAATATCATAATATTTCCATGACTTGGTATACATTATTCCAACTTGTATTGATGATGTCACTACTTACTCAAAAAAATGATCACAACACTTAAAAACTTGTGTACTATCTTCCTTAGATGTTGTGGGTATAATGTATGTTTAAACCCTCTTAAGTGTGTTTTCTATGTGCCTACTAGTAAATGTTTAGCATTAGTTTCTTCCAAGGTTAGAATTAATATTGATCCTATTAAGGTATAGGTCATCACTAAACTAAATCCCCTACACAATTTACTCCAACTATAGAGCCTAAATGGGAAGGCCAATTTCTTGTGTTGGTTCATCCATAACTACACCATCATTGTTCATGGTTTTATTTAATTATTAATATATAATGAACCCTTTGCATGCGATAAGTATGATTAACATTCTTTCAATATGCTAGAGTGTGCCCCTTACCTCAATACTGTTGATTAATTCTCCCAACTTCAATAAAGATTTTATCCTTTACATTTTTGCATCGCCCTATGTTGTCACTGGAATATTAGTTTAGGATGAGCTTAATGGATCTAAACATGTCACAGATGTTAAGCCCTAGAAAATCCCTCATGTTAACACTACCCCATTTATTAAGCCATTGATAATGGGTTATTACATTCATATTATTATATTGTTATGTAGGCTAGAACTTTTCATTATAATTGTAGAAGTTTCTACATGTATTCCAATACCTAGTCTTAGGATGATCATATAATATATTGTATTGTGCTTGCTATAAAAGGAGGTTCCACTTGAGAAGTGGGTTGTATTCATTGACTTATTATCATTTTTAACAAACATGGTTCTTAGCATTTGGTATCAAAGCTTACAAACTTGGCATTTTGTTGCTTCAAACAAGTCACTATGACATTTTCACTATAAACTTTTTTTGGGAAGATTTAGACCATGGAATTTTTAGAGAATAGAAGAGAGTAATCAAGGTATATTCGGTAAAAATTTCAGATTCATTTTCTTTGTACTTTTGGTCATACACCATATGGAAGTCAAGATTTATGAATGGTCCTAAAATCAATTTCAAATGTGTGATTGTTGGGCAGCAGATCCCCCATAGCATGTTTTTGGGGCTTGAAGCCTGAATTTTAGTCAAGTGTAATGTAAAGACCCCGCGAAATGCAAGTGCGGAGCGCAAGAGTCAAGGGTTTTCCACCCTAAGATAATGTAATTTAATGTAAAGTGTGTTGGCCTACCCATGGTCCACAGACCATGGGATTGCATAAATAGAGCGAGGCTCTAAGTGTAAAGGGAGTCTTAGTTTTTGACAAGTAACAAATAGATGCGAAGGCATGTTAGAAGTTAGAAGTAGATCTGAAGTATTGGGTCGTAGTGATAGGTAGGGGCTCTGCAACTGAATGCACAGAGGCCTAGTAGAGTTCGCAGCTAAGTGCGCAGGGCAGAGTTGAGATTGTACTTGGATAGAGAATTGATAAAAGATAAGTTGATTTTGAAATATTGTGTGTCTATGCTTCTGTTATATTTATGCATCTCTTTACAATTTTATGATTGTGTGCACTTGTTGTGAATGTTGAATGATTAATGAGAATATTGGGCCCACACAATTAAGTTAAGATATATAATAATAGCACAGGGAGGATAAAGGATATAGACAACACCTCTTCGCTCTCTTTACAGAGCTACGCGGAAACAGTTGCAAAGGTTGCGAAGGATAACTGACTATGCAGAGCAGTGCAAGAGCGCAGGTTCAGTTCGCGAACTTCCTAGATTTCATCAAGAAATCCCTAGGGTGTGGAAACCTGGTTCCAACACCCTCCCATACTACCTCGGGTGAGACCTCAATCTGCACACCGCAGACTATTGCTGAAAGGGCCAATAGTTTTAGGATTTGTTTGGCTAAATCACTTCTGAACCTGGGTCAAGCCCCAATAAGCCAACAAATGGTTCTATTGCTAGGACTGGGATCTGCCTAAGGGATGTCTTATGTCATGCCACTAGAACCCAACTAAGAAGGAAATTGAAGAGTGGTTGGACAAGAATATTAACAAGTTTGTGACACAAGAAAACATAACTCTGCAGGTATCCAAGAAAAGGTGGTTGGATCGCTACGTGTATACGGAAATCCACGAGATCTTCATCGCATCCGTTCCTTTTGAACTGTATGAGTGGATCACAAGTTTAGCTAACAACTAGGGAAGGTACAATCTCGACCAACCAATAGTGTGGACGCCGGAATTAGCGCGCAGAATAGAGGCATCAAGCAATAAGATCATGCGAGCTGTGGACCATTGGCTCGACTAGATAATAGGGGGATTTATCACTAAGCTTGTGATAGACATGACCGTGAGTTACAGTGAAGCAGAACGATATTTTCTCAAGGGACCACGAGGTAAGTACATTAAATCTTTGAATACCTGGATTAAGATGATGTTATGTGAAAAGCGGGTTATGTGAATACATTAATGTTTGGAATGACACGGAGCGGAAAGATCTCCAAAGGTAGTGGGGACATAGGAAACAGTCCCTTAATTTCACCTTCGCGAGAGAGCGAGGAAGAGTTTCCTCGAGTCTCTTCGAGAAGTGTGGTTAGTTTGATAAGGCACCGCATTCCGCAGTTACCACCTCCACCCACACCACCACCCACTTCACCTCCTTCACCTCCATCTCCACCCACTCCGCCTCCACCAACCCCGTAGTTCAGCATGGTGAGTGCGATCAAGCTACCTGTATTCAGAGGAGTAGGAAATGAGGATCCGAACCAGTTCTGGTTCGTGGTAAGAGTGGTGTGGGAAGCACAAGGGGTCATAGACGACAATATTAAGAAGGCTACATTGGTGAGCGTGTTGCAAGATCACGTGTTGACATGGTATATCAAGCACTCTAATGACCACCCAAATGCAGGAATAGCAAAGATCCAGAATGCGCTGAACAGAGAATTTAGCCGACCGAAATCAAAGACACAGTCAATCATTGGGTTCAAAGAGATTGCGATGCTTCCAGGCGAGACCCCTTGGGATCTGGATCAGCGGCTAAAGAGTACGATCTGCGAGGCTAATATGATGCTCACAGATGCACAACATCATGCATGGTTTGTAGCGTCTTTGACACCACACTTGAGGATGGCGCTATTACAATAGAAACTTTATACCCAGGGCGAAGCATTAGAAATGGCGATGAGTTTGCACGAGACACCAATACAAGATCTGAGGCTAGGAGTTCAACAAATCCACGTGCAACTATAGAATATCTGCCTGGAAATGCAGATCTTGAAGTAGGATAGGGCATCGCAGCCAGAAGTCAACGGGGAAGTATGGTGCATAAAATGAAAAGGCCAAGGCCATGACAAGGACCATTGTCCAGTATTCGTGAACTACTTGGTAGGAGGGGGGCCAATGCTGTTAAGACCGGAGGCACAGTCAGCGCCAAGTGCGACAACCACATTATCATGCGCGATCTCTTATATAGGAGGAAAACACACAATGGATAATTGTCATTTGTTGCAGAAGTATACACAGACTCCCCAACAGTTGTTTTGTAATTTATGCAAGTCAGTAGGCCACGACTAGCATACTTGTCACAGCTACGAGTTAATGATGGATCAAACCCTAGCCTATAGAATGCAAATAGAAATGTGAGGCCTCGACCCAGCTACGGGGATGGCACACACTGGATTTCAGGGGTGGGGTCGAGGACGTGGAGGAATGGGACTAGGAAGGGGCTGCAAACAGTTAATTTGTTACAATTGCGGAGGACTAGGGCACTATGCCCGCAATTGTACCAACCCGATGAGAATATCTTGTTCATACTGTGCTCAGTTTGATCATGAAATGATAGATTGTCCTATGTTGATCACACAGATGTGTGAGAAAGGGGTACTTCAGCCTCCTCCGACTTAGAATATCCAAATGATGAGGTCTAAATCGCGCAAAGAAGACCCAAATGTGAACATGATGCTCAGAAGCGATGCGACCATAGGGGAGGATAAGGGGAAGCAGCCCGAGGAAGGTACATTGGCTCTCAAGGCTCCCACAAAGGAACCTAATTTTGACCTAGAACACGCAAAGGAGACGTTCATGGAAGCTAAGAAGAGCTTCACGGAGGCCTCTACTTCAGGTGGTAAGGATCAACCAGAGCCAGGGATGGATCCGTCTATGTTTACTACCTTTCTTGAGACATGCATGAAGTTGCTGCATGATAATAAGGCAGTTAAGGGACTACAGGGATTGATCACCAGGTGTGCAGGGTCAAGAGAATCGTGCGTAGTCTGGAAATGGGGGAAGCATACATTGCACACTAGAAGGGAGATGAGGCTGACTATGCAGATTGGTGAGTATGAAATGGATCAAGTCATCCTAGATCTGGGATCAGACGCAAATGTGTTACCAAAGCAAACATGGGAACGAATGCGCAGGCCCATGTTGCAGTGGTCCCCTATTCAATTAGGAATGGCAAACCATTAGAAGATGTTTCCCATGGGGAGGTTGTAAGGGGTAACAGTTGATATCGAAGGCACGAGCACACAGATGGACTTTGAAGTAATAGAGATTTTCAATGACAACAATCCTTATCCCGTGTTTCTAGGAATAGACTGAGCCACTGATATGAATGGAGTCATTAACCTGAAGAAGTGGAAGATGATATTCGAGAAAAAGTCCCTACGCGTAGTAGTTCCGCTAGACCCAGCCAAGGGAGCACGTTACACTCAACCAATGTGCAACGATGAAAGCGACGATGAGCTAGATTTTATTTACCAGATAATGATGCGAGACCAAGATTGGGTGAACCCAACTGCAGATGGGAGAATCTCGTGGGAGCATGACAGCTCCTATACTTCGGATTTAGATGAAGCAGTAGAACACTGGAAAAATCGGTTGCACGAAGTGACAACGCTGAATTACAACATGATGATTAGATCATTGCATTGCGTGATGACAGAGGCAACGGAACTACCAACATATGATGGAGTAATAGTGGTGGATGAATTCTAGACAAATTTGAAAGCGAAGTACCACAACAGCAACGGTACGGTGCGCTAGAATGGGTGCTCTGCGCAACACCTACACGATGGTGGACTACACATCAAAAGACCATTGTAAACTGGCGTGAATGTGGGAGGTGGATGCGCTTACAGTTTAGAAGCCCCCAGTGGTGAAGGAGATCTTGGCAGCCAGGACAAAGCAACTTGCACACCCACCTATATCAATGGGTGCAGACGAGTGTTGTGCAAGCACACTCCAAACTAACGATCGAAAATCGGAACTAGATGCAGGAGCAGGAAAAGTGACGCGCCCCATAGAGGTTCCACGTAGAAGCATTCTAGAAGGTATGCAGAATCCTGAATAGGGTTTACCAGGAGGGACGGACTGATTGGGACCTGTGCGTACTAGCAGTCCGATGGGCCTATAGGGCCATTCACAAGAACCTGAGTGCGGAAATGATTCTAAAGATGACGAGAAGAGTCGGGGCCATATTTTTGGAAAAGAATTCTCACGCCATAACTCCCACATTTGGGACCGCACGTGAGGATGAACATATGCAGATTCAAGAAGCCATTCAGCGAGGGAGCCTTGAGCTTCGGGAACTCGAAGAAGATCAGGTACGACTGAAGCAGAACAACATGTTAATGAACATGAAAATCAAAAAACTAGAAATAGAAATCGTGAAAGCATGTCACATTGATAGGAGGACAGGACAAGATATGGGTAGCCATACCATCGCATTAGAAGATTGTCGCTGACAATTTCTGTCTCTGCTACCATTGCTGTGACTGCACCTTATCAGACAAAGTAACCAGGGTAACGCACCGTCTAAGGAAGAACACGAGGTGCTGACTGGTGCGAGGGTAACTAAAAAAGGTGAATTGAAGCCTCACACCAGTGTTACGACCACTTGACTATCCGTAGGGAGTGCAGTCTCACCGCTCCAAGCAGCTGAAAGAGAGCGCGAGACTATAAAAGAGTCTATATGGGAGATGCGTGAGACGAAGGTTGCGTGTAGGATCAAGATGACACAAGGGTCATGGCCACACATAGGGGGATGCACTACAACGCGGGTAGGCTGGGAAGTAACCGTTGGTGTCATTATTCATGACAAGAGGTCCAGTTTAAGGCAAAAAGGAGCAGGCAGAAGAACAGTGTGCTGCGGACACACAAGCTGCACAAGACCTGTTGCATGGACTTGATGTAAAGATCGTCGCACCAGCAGAGTGACTCGAGACGAGTCACGATGATTATGTTGGGGGCCTGTTGGGCAGCAGATTGCCCCATAGCATGTTTTTGGGGCTTGAAGCCTGGATTTTGGTCAAGTGTAATGTAAAGACCCCACGAAATGCAGATGTGGAGCACAAGATTCTAGGGTTTTCTTCCCTAAGATAATGTAATTTAATGTAAAGTGTGTCAGCCTACCCATGGTCCATGGACCATGTGTTGAGATTGCAACAAGATGATGGAGCTTAGTGAAAAGAGTCGCCTTCACTAAGTGGGCCCGCAGGAAAATTATGGCACAAGTTCTATTTTTGGATCCCAGCAGGGATGATCACAACAGGAGTGACCACAGCAGGGATGATCACAACAGGAGTGACCACAGTAGGAGTGATCACAGTAGGAGTGACCACAGCAGGAGTGATCACAGCAGGAGTGATCAAAGTCTATTTTTAGATTGGTTGTCCAAAATAGAAAAGTCAAATATTATTGTCTCATAATAATATTTGGACTATAAACTTGATCTTATTCTCTTGGAGCACTTCAGTTTGAGCTACAGATGTGGCCCATGCAGCTGTCAGAAGGAAGTACGCTTTTCTTATGAGTCAGTTGAGTTGTTGCATGCATGACTTCAGTTAGAACTCAATCAGTTGAGTTTGAACAATGTAAACTTTGAAACGGGAACTATAAACTCAAAACGGGAACTCTAGCCCAAAAACCCCCAAAAAACATCAAAAATAGTGCTAAAAATGAAAAGTGTGTATACTGGAACGATGTTTTTATTTTTGAGGTGTAAATTTTGAACATGTTTTAAAAATGGCAGTGTATACGAAATTTACTATGAAATTTTTGTGCAAATAATAGCTTCAAAATGAAAGTAATGATACTGGAACAATGATTTTTTTTTTAGGGTCAATTTTCGAAATTTTTAAAAAATGCTAATAAAACCAAATTTTTATGTCTCAAACAAATTTATTTATGAGGAAAAAACACATTAATGTTTTTGGTAGAATATCATTTTTCTTTCCTAAGTATAAATTTAACATGTTTTCAACCATAACATGCTAGATACAAAAGAAATTGAAAATTTTTCAACTATAAAATTAAGAAACCATGACATTATGAAAAAATTACATCACTAAATGAATTCAAAAGTCTTTATTTGTATACTAAATAAAACATACATTATATCTCTAATTTGATATTGCATTGTAGATATTTAAACAATAAAATTTATCATACTTAAGACATATAATCCAACAACATAAAAATGATTCATAACTTCTCATTTAACACCATATGGAAAACATTAATTTTATTTGAAGATACGATGCATACATCAGTTATATAAACTGTCTTAAACAATTATTCAAAATCACTCATATTTTCTTGCACACCATCAGAATTCACATCTTCAGATGAGTGACTGGATGCTGACGAAGATGTTCCATATTCTTCTCTTTCATCAACTAGTGCCCCATCTGAGTCCACATGCATGCCGAACATTCCAGGTTTCAAAATTCTTCTAGATCTACGACTGGTTTCAGTAGACTCCCATGTCAACACTGTTCCTTCTGGTAACAACCTTTTCAGAATCTCTATCGTCTTGAAGCGAAGAGTTCCTCTCTTTGTTAAATTGAAGTCATAAACAAGTATGTCAACATCCTCCAACTGTAATATGTCTGTGCGGCAACGATTTATATATGTACCCTTTCTTTTTCTTTTTTCGCCATTTTTTTTGTCAACTACCATCTCTGGCTTATACGCACCATTGAATGGGTGTGTATTTGTGGCATACCAATGTACTTCAACACCTGTAACATCTTCATTTTCTGTAAAGACCTTTATAACTTTAGCAACCCAAAATGGATAGCCATTGGGATCTCCATTTGCTAGCACTGCAATCATGCAACCCTCCTTAATATCCTGTACTGAACCCCTGTAAAGGTCATCCATGGCTTCACGTTGTGCACGAGATCTTCTGGAACCAATATACATCTCTCTTTCCATTGCCTGTGAAGAATTAATAATACCTTGACTTTGTTGCTGTTCAACAATGTTTACTTCCTCATGTTCATTCGACACATTTTGTGGCCAACTAAATGGATTTTTCAAAGGTGTATCTTCATTTGTTGTTGTTGAAATGATATCACTTTGATTATTGAAAAATGACTCCCACCAAACTGAATCAGCAATGTCAAAGTACTCATATGTATATCTAATACATTTTTTAATTTCTTCCAGGAAATCAGAATAATTTAGATGTCTATTCTGTCTGCGTGCATTCTGAACTTCACCAACTGATTGTAATAACAATATTTTTGATGCAAATATTGGATGATCTGGAATGAACTTCAAAAATTGCAAACCTGATGACGGTGCCCATTCTGTAGTAGTTGAAAACTTCTTGCCCCATATTAGTGTTTTCCCATCAATTTTTTTGATACGAAATTGATGTTGGAAGATAATGTCATTAAGTTGTTCAATGCATTTCCCCTCACCATATGATCCCAGAATAAACCTTCGCTTGTCAACAGTTTCTTCCAACACATCAAACGTAGGCTCTGGCATGTATGATTTCTTAATACATTCAATTAGTGATTGCAAGCTCCCAACTTCCTTCCTCCTCAATGTGACTGAAAAACAACTGAACATCTGATCAATATGGTCATGAGTGTGCCCAACAAGAAGGAAACCAACCTTTACCTTTTGAAAAATTCTCAATTCAACAAGCATGTTTAGATATCCAAAAACAACCTGATTTTTGTTTTCACGGCAAGTGTTGTCCAATTGTAGATACAAAACTTCAGGAAGATTACCAGACCAATGAGAAATCACATCATGAATTATGGTTATGGTCAGATTTGCATCATTATGAATATTTGGAGCTGTGAAGTACACCATTGGCAACATTTTGCCATTGAAGACCATACAACCGACCAAGTGAAACTGAATAAAATTTTCCTCTTGTAAATTTTTGGGTGTGCGAACAAAATGTGGTAAAAGTGTTTTCTTCTGGTCCATACCATCAATTATCAAACCCAAATATTTATTCGGATTATCATAACACTTCTTTCGATGCTTGTACAACTTCTGCCTTTCATTTGTTTGTTGTTCGCGATGCTCCTGAAGTTCTTTGACAATTAAATCTACACAACATAAAAGAATTCATTAAGAAATATGTTTTCATAGTTGATGACTATACAATTTTAAAAGCTAAAGTTATGAACGCTTACCTCTTTCTGAGCCTTCACATTTGTCCCTTTTTTATTTAAGAGAAGCACATGTACTGCAAATCCCCATCCTTGTCTTCTTAGGAATACGGACATTATTGAATTCTTTCTTCCATATCTTCACAAAATATTGATATGTAATAAATTGGCCATGTCCCTCAGCACCTTCTGCATATTCTTTGTATAAGTTGTAGATTTCTCGTCTTGAAAAATTATCTGGAATATGTATTGTCTCTCTATTTGGCATACACTCTCCATGCTTTGAAAAGAAATCTTTCATCCATGACATTGCAGTGTTTGATAATGGCCCAAACTGTCTTTTATGACGTACTTCTGAATAAAATGTGGGATCCTTTTCCAAATTTTCTTGAATTCTCGAGAGACGAAAATTCCCAATCGAATGAAACATTTTGAAAGCTTTTCTACACAATAATAAATTCCTAATATGATAATCATAACCTGACAATGTAGATTGCATGCATCCAACTAAATATGAATTTTGCATGCTTTTATTCATTGACAAATATCTCTTCCTGCTTTCTAATGCAAATGTGAAATCCATATGTTTCAAGCAATTTTTTTGGCAACATTCACTTGAAATGAGAGCACTGATAGAACTTCTTCTCGTCAGATATTCTGCTCTACCCCTTGTATAACTAGAACAGCTTGCATTTATACGAAAAGGTCTGCTCCTACTCCTCGATACAATATTTCTTGGCAACATCTCCATCATTGGATCATCATTTTTATAAGGATTTTCATCATCATTAAGAGGAATGTTATCCACACTATCATCAGCTCTGCTTTTCAGATATTGACTTAGAGGATACTCTTCATCTTCCCCTTCTTCAGTGCCACTGTCATAGTCTTTAGAATTCGGACTGAATGGAAAATTTGACTCAATGTTTAATGGATATTCTTCCTCATGTGCATTGTCAGTGCTACTCTCATAGTCCATAGAATTAGGACTACGTTGAAAATGAGACTGTTTACTTATTGAAGATGCTACATCCTGTCCTTTGTCACTGCTACCTTTATAAGCATTAGAATTAGGACCAACTGCATGATCCTGTGCTTCATCACTGCTGCTCTCGTAGTCCTTAGAATTAGGACTAAGAGGACACTGTGACACTCCAATATTTTGAAATTCATCATCCCACGCTTCATCACTGCTACTCTCATAGTCCTTCGAATTAGGACTAAGTGGACACTTTGACACTCCATACTTTTGAAATTCATCACCATGCTCTTCATCACTGCTGCTCTCATAGTCCTTAGAATTAGGACTAAGTGGACACTTTGACACTCCATTCTTTTGAAATTCATCACCACGCTCTTCATCACCGCTACTCTCATAGTCCTTAGAGTTAGGACTAAGTGGACACTTTGACACTCCATTCTTTTGAAATTCATCACCATGCTCTTCATCACTACTGCTCTCATAGTCCTTAGAATTAGGACTAAGTGGACACTTTGACACTCCATTCTTTTGAAATTCATCACCACGCTCTTCATCACTGCTCCTCTCATAGTCCTTAGAATTAGGACTAAGTGGACACTTTGACACTCCATTCTTTTGAAATTCATCACCACGCTCTTCATCACTGCTGCTCTCATAGTCCTTCGAATTAGGACTAAGTGGACACTTTGACACTCCATTTTTTTGAAATTCATCACCACGCTCTTCATCACTGCTGCTCTCATAGTCCTCAGAATTAGGACTAAGTGGACACCGTGACACTCCATTCTTTTGAAATTCTCGATCATGCACTTCAAAACTGCTGCTCTCATAGTCCTCAGAATTAGGACTAAGTGGACACCGTGACACTCCATTCTTTTGAACTTCACCATCATGCACTTCAAAACTGCTGCTCTCATAGTCCTTAGAATTAGGACTAAGTGGACACCGTGACACTCCATTCTTTTGAACTTCGCCATCATGCTCTTCAAAACTTCTACTCTCATAGTCCTCAGAATTAGGACTAAGTAGACATCGTGACACTCCATTCATTTGAACTTCACCATCATGCTCTTCATCACTGCTGCTTTCATAGTCCTTAGAATTAGGACTAAGTGGAATCTGTGACTCTTTATTAATTTGAAATTCTCCATCCCCTCTTTCATCAGTGCTGCTCTCATAGTCTTTAGAATGGGGACTAAGTGGAAGAATTGACTTTCTATTCATAGTGGAAGAATTCCCGCTATATTCATCAATATGAATAGAATTGTTACGCGATGAAGATGTTGATGGTGTATAAATCGAAACTTCACTATCAGAACAATCCATCCCTTTCAAATAGGAGATGTTGAATGATACAAATGGAGTCTCCTAAGGATATTATATAGCTTAAAGAATGAAATATTCCCTCCAAAATTATTCCCTCCAAAAAGTTTCGCGAAAATATTTCCCTCCAAAAATTTTCGCGAAATAATTTCCCTCCAAAAGTTTGTTAGATTTATTTACCTTCATTAATTTATTCTACAATTTATTGAAAAATGCAAACTAAATTTTTTTATGAAATAAATCACTAAAATTAAAATTGTAAACTATAACTTGTACATTAATTATTGTAATAGTTAAAGTATATAATATTTACTAACAACTGAATTTTTTTTTAAATTTTTATAATATATTCTAAAACAAATTAATCCCACATTCAATCCGCTGTAAAACAATTCTACAATATTCGCTCTATAATATTTTAAAACAAATTATCCCACATTAATCGTACGGAAAAACATCTTCGTAATTTCACTTATATATTAAATTTCATTATCACTATTACTCACGTCACATCCAGGTTTTCTGAGGTTCGTTGAAAGACTCCTGAATTTGTGGAGCAGCTGTATTGTTATCAACAACATATTGAACAAATAATTCTCGCAATTGAACGGTAAGTTCAATTTTTTTCCTTCAAAATTTTCATATTAAATTAATTTAATGAAGAAGATTTTTTTTTTAAATTGATAATTTTTTTGAGCATGGTGGGCCCAATCAAACTCAATTGCCCAATAACTGTGGGTAGGTCGTCATCGTGCCCCCCATGTCCCACGCCACCCTCCCTCAACCCATGCGCCCTCCCCCTCACCTCTCAGCCTCCCCCCAACCCATTACCGACCTCTCCCCCTCACCCATGCCCTCTTCACCTTCCTACCCAACCCATGCGCCCCCCCTCCTCAGCCCCCCTCCCTCACCTCCCCCACCCCCTAACTCCCATGCCCCCCGCCCAACCCAATCCCCGGCCCACGCCCCCCTAACACCCCTTCCCCCCGCCCCGTGGGTCCATCCCCCCTAACGCCTCCCCCCAACCCACGGCCCCCCCATCCCCCTACCCCTCCCCCCTAACCCCCCTCCGGCCCACGGCCCCCCCACCCCCCCTAACCCCCCTACCTCACGCCGGGCCCACGGCGCCCCCCCCCCGTGGGTCCCCCGCCCCCCACCTTACCCCCTAACCCCTACCCCCGGGCCCGCCCCCACCCAACACCCCTACCCCCACCCTTCCCCCCCCCCTCTCGGCCCCCCCACCTCACCCCCTAACCCCTACCCTCGTGCCCGCCCACACCCAACACCCCTACCCCCCACCCTTCCCCCCCCCCCCTCTCGGCCCCCCCGTGCCCCCCCCCCCCCCCCCCCACCCCCTACCCCCCCTCCTCCCCTTCCCCCTGGCCCACGACCCGCTCCCCTAACCCCCCTACCCTACCCCCCCCCCCTCCCCCCCCAGCCCACGGCCCCCCCTCCCCACCCCCCGGCCCCCCCGCCCCCTCCCCGCCGCTCCCCATCTCCCACCGCCTCCCCATCTCCCCCGCCGCTCCCCAACTCCCACCGCCCATGCGGCCCTTCACCCCACTCGACGAGTGGGAGTTGGGGAGCGGCGGGGGAGATGGGGAGGCGGTGGGCGGTGGGAGATGGGGAGGGGAGCCTTGGGCGGGCCGGTTGGTGCGGGCCATGGGTGGGGGGGATGGGGGGGAGGGGGTGGGGTGGGGTGGGGGGTAGGGGAGTTAGGGGTGGGGGGCCATGGGCCGGCGGGGGGGTTAGGGGAGTTAGGGGGGGGGTTAGGGGTGGGGGCCGTGGGCCAGCCGGGGGGGGGGGGCAGCGGGGTTAGGGGGGATGGTCGTGGGCCGGCGGGGGGAGTTAAGGGGGCAAGGGGGTATGGGAGTTAGGGGGTGGGGTAGGGGAGTTAGGGGGGGTGTGTAGGGGAGTTAGGTGGGGGGGCCGGGGGGGAGTTAAGGCGGCGGGGGGGGGGTAGGGGAGTTAGAGGGGGCCCTGGGGGGGAGTTAAGAGGGGGGGCTAGGGGAGTTAAGGGGGGGGCGGGGGCGCCGGGGTA
Source organism: Pinus tabuliformis (assembly GCA_031772625.1). NCBI lineage: Eukaryota > Viridiplantae > Streptophyta > Pinopsida > Pinales > Pinaceae > Pinus > Pinus tabuliformis. Next base: position 146,809,777 of record CM062810.1, on the reverse strand, counting down.
GGGGAGTTAGGGGGTGGTGTGTAGGGGAGTTAGGTGGGGGGGTCGGGGGGGGGGGGAGTTAAGGGGGGGTAGGGGAGTTAGGGGGGGCCGTGGGGGCGAGGCTGGGTAGGGGTGTTGGGGGTGGGGGGGCGCCGGGGTAGGGGAGTTAGGGGGGGTGTGTAGGGGAGTTAGGTGGGGGGGGCGAGGGGGGGGGGGGTAGGAGAGTTGGGGGGGGGGGTAGGGGAGTTAGTTGTGGGGGCCGGAGGCCGGGGGGGGTAGGAGAGTTGGCGGGGGGGGCGTGGGGGGGAGGCTGGGTAGGCGTGTTAGGGGAGGGGCCGTGGGCTGGGGGGGGTAGGGGAGTTGGGGGGGGGGGTGTGGGTTGGGGGGGTAGGGGAGTTAGGGGGGAGGGGGCGGGGGGCAGGGGTGTTGGGGGGCGTGGGCCGGGGGTAACGGGGATTGGGTTGGGCGGGGGGCGTCGGAGTTAGGGGGTGGGGGAGGGAAGAGAGGGGAGTTGGGGAGGGGGGGCGCATGGGTTGGGTAGGAAAGTGAAGAGGGCATGGATGAGGGGGAGAGGTCGGTAATGGGTTGGGAGGAGGCTGATCAGTGAGGGGGTGGGAGGGCGCATGGGTTGAGGGAGGGTGGCGTGGGACATGGGGGTAGAGGGGGGTGGCGTGGGTAGGGGGACAGGTCGGTTGGGTAGGGGGTTGTGGGGGCCGCATGGGTAGGGGGGTAGGGGGCTCGCCCTCACTTGCCTAGCAGTCCACTTAGCTTCGTCGTCCCTGACCCGAGCTCCCGCCGGCCCACCTGTTAGAGGTGGCTGGGCCATTTTGATTATACAAATAACAAATTTATGGTATATTTTCGTTGTTAATTTAAGTTGATATGCTTTTTTTTATTTACTAATTTATGTGTTTTTTTTTTTTAGGAAAATGGCATCAAGGAAAATTTTTGTGAATCTTTCTAGACCAAAGACTCTTAAAGGTGCATCTTCGAAAAACATTGGTGAACGAACTCCACCTGAGCTCATGCCTACAAATCTTTCAAGTGCCTCAAATTATAAGAAGATGATTTCAGATTGGAAGAATTCAAAAGAGGTGAAATTGCCATCAAAAATCTGGTATGTGAAAGAAAGAGAAAGCGAAAATGTGAACATATATCTATATATTGATATACCCCATAATAATGAAAATTTGGAGGTGATGGGTAGAGTCCTAGATATGTGTTTGGTACCGAACACTGAAGTTGTTTACGTACTTACAAAAGCTCCCAAGTCACATGAAAGGATTAAATACCGACTATCATATTGATTATATGACACGAGAGAGGTATCTACAAAGTTGTGTAAACAAATCGTAAATGAGATGACACAAAACATCGTAAGTATTGTTATTTGTATTTTTATTTTGCGTTCTTGAAAGTGTCTCGCTATATTTTTTTAATTTTGTTTTTATTGACATATGATATTTTGTTTGGCAGAATTTTGTTGAAAGTTGTTCAATTAGGTTGGGAGGCATTCATTTCATAGAGCATGATATCATGAAAGTTGTCAACCATTTTTACTCAGTGTCAGAAGAAGATATGGAAAACATGGAAAATGTAGTAATTGATGATGCTACAAAACTACATCCAAAGAATCAGAAAAAAAGGTCTCTGGTGGATAAATCTAGCAAGGGTAAACAAGTTACTTTTGAGGACGATGAAGTTGAAATTGACAGTGAAGCATATGTTGCCATTACTGAAGATGACATTGGAACTGAGAAAAGTCGTAAAAGACCAAAAGTAACAATGCCCAAGAATAAATTTGTTGAGAATGTTATGACGAAGAAAAGTAGAGTTGAAGATCTTGAAGTAGTCATTACCAGCAGTCAAGAACCTAGTGAAACTTCAAAAGAAAGCAGAGAAATCATTACACCAGGAGCTGATTTAGATGATGGCATTATCAAAACAAAACAAAATGCCATTCGACAGAACTTGACAAAAAGAAACTTAATTGATGGTGGTCGTACATTTCAGCTAAATGTCAGACAAACCTATAAGGCAAGTGAAGGACAATGCCAATATCAAGTCAGAAAGCCACATCATCTGCATGTTCACAACTTGAAGACATTGATGAGGTACAATCCATATGCTCATGTGGTTAGTTATGTGCTTCTTGTTGATCCACTTCAAGTTCCCAACAAAGAAGCATTTGATAAGTCAAAATGTTTTGAATACAATTATTATGTGCTTGGGGGGAACCATTCTGTAGAAGCTCAAAGACAATTGATGGAGGAATATCCTAATAACTCACGTTTTGAAACAATGAAATGTATCATTTATGCTGGTTTAAATGAAACAGAAGCAAAGTTAGTAGCATGGGATCATAATTCAGATAATGAATATAGGATGTCTATGACTTTCATCCAAAGGGTTAGATTTATTCATAGTGAATTTCAAGAAATATGTGGTGGGGATAGGATACATGTTACTGCAGATTTCCGAAAGGAATGTTGTATGGAAATAGGCTATCAAATTGAAGAGAAAACCAATTCAAAAGGTGGAAAAGACAACAGACATAGTGATTTATTCAGAGGTGTTGATAACATTTTCCAATTGGCATTTAGAACTGGAGATGTTTGGAAGTTGATTGATGAGATTTTTAGCATGTGGGAAGGCATTGGCATTAAAAACCAAAGGGTCAAAAAATCTAGGCCATTGATATGTAGCAACAGTAAATCAGCTCCTGAACTAAAGCAACTTCCAAACGATATGACCATCACGCCTTGGAGGGCGATGCAAGGAGTGAAAGATGAAAAAATTGTCAAAACAATATTATCTCGTGTGAGGTCAGGGGAATTATCATTGGAAGAAATGTCTGAAGAATTTCAAAAGTAAGTTTGCTGAATTATTTTTATTTATTTCTAGGATTATAGTTATCTTTTAAATAAAACATGTTGTTCTTGGTGGTATTTGTTATACATATCATTATATTAACTTTTTGTTACTTTATCTATGCAGTCACAAAGTTTACATGAAAATTCAGGAACAAATGGTTAGATTGTTGAATGAAGATAGTTGGGATGATGTTGTACGTAACTATCCAGATTCAAGTTCTACGTCAACATTAAAAGCTTTTTATCTTGCATTTAAAAAGGTATCTTTATTTATACATTTAGTTTTATTCATCTGTGTACTATTTTTAATTTAAAACTTACACATATATTTGTTTATTTGATAAAAGATGAGGAAGGAAGATAATGGAGCACCAGACAGTTTCAAGACTTTTATTGAAAAAATAAAGATTGAAAGACTGAGGAAGCAACGTATTAAGAATGTTGAACTTGATCCAACTCTTAATAATTTCATTTGGAATGGGCTAGACACTATTCAATATCAAGTAATACAAGGCGACTGTGAAGACATTGCTAAACTCATACCAAAAAGGGATTATGCCCTAGTTATTGCAGATATTCCCCATGGTTTCAATATTCCAAACATTTACTATGATAGTGACCCTTATACTTATCTAGCTTTTAATAAAGTGGTTGCGGGATTTGTAGAAGTGACGTCATCACCATTATGGAGATTTGTGACATTTCATTCAGACACACAATTGGCAATGATATTGTCAAGCTTCAAGGGGAAAACAAATTCAAGGATGCAGCTTACATGGTAAGACGTTTAATAGGTATATTTGATTAATGTTGAAAAATTCATTTATGTACAAGTTAACTGAACTTTTACTATTTCATGTTACAGGCAAAAGTCAAATCTTCTTAACAATGAAGATCAACAATTTATAAATGACTATGAGTTCATTAATATTGATAGTTGGGCAAAAGATGATAGCCATATGTCTATGATTTTTAATCGGGTGGACGGAAAGAGTCATAGCCAAATACTGACTTATGATGCTGTTGTGAGAAAACTAACATATGAAGACAAAGAAACGAAAGGAGAGATAGTTAACATTTATCAAAAACCACAATTATTGATTAACTATCTTATAGACATATGTTCAAATGAAGGAGATTGGGTTCTGGATTTATTTTCTGGCTCAGGTAGGTTTTGCTATATGGAATTGAATTTCAATATGTTCTTTTTTTAATTAATATGTCACTGTACTAATTTACTTCATTATTTTTTTTGTGCTTGATAATTAGGTACAACACTAGCATGCTGCCTTCAAAAAGGAAGAAATTGCATTACAATTGAGAAAGATCCATTACAATGCAATTTCATTCAGCAAAGAATTAATGCTCTGCAATTTCTTCCAGATGCAATGCAAGAAATTGGGTTGAAAAAAGGGGACTTTAGTGAATCACGTGTGGCAAAAAAGGCAAAGGAACCCCAACCACCATTACATGGTATGTTTGGAAAGACATACATTGGGAGATTCGCAGACATCAAAGACCCATTAGAAGAGGAAAATGCGCAAAATGAAGCAGAAAATATTGTGGAAGAAGACAATGATGAAACTCTAGAGAATGAAAAGTTTGGATTACATGACATTGTTGATTAAATTTAAGTTATTCTTGGAAATCAAGTTTTGCAATGTTTTGGCTCTGACATTTTATGAAAAGAATAATCAATCAATTAAAGTTGTTATGTGTTCAATATTTGTAATTTGTGATTTTCGCATTGATTTTTAAGTTAATTATTATTTTTTGAAAAAAAGTGATTATTGTTATTTTTTTGACATGAAATTCATTAAAAAAACTATTATTTGACCATTTTTAGTTAAAATTTTTGTATAAAAATTGTGATTTTGACATGTTAATTCTAGCAAAAAATTATCAAAACGTGTAGTTTTTTTGTTATTTTTATGTTAAAAATGGTTATTTTTATGTCCATTGTTAAAAAATATTGTTTTTTAGAAACAATTATTTCATGTGGATTGAAAAATTAATTAAGGATGTATAAATATGTAGATTATCTAAAATTCAAACTATCGACTTTCTAATTTAAAAATGCAAAACAATAAAAACCCCACTACAAAAAAAATTAAAATTAAAATAGAAAACAAGAAAATATGAAGAAAATGACCACTTCAAAAACTATCAAATTTAGAAAATAATTATTTACATTTCATACACTAGAAAATTTAAAGTCAAAAAATAGGTCTTTTAAAAAAAGGGTGTGATGCAGAATACTCACTTTTTTAAATCAGCATGAAAATCACTACCATTCTAAAATGTAATGCACATGAAAAAAATTAAAGTTCCAAAAACTATGCTCTAAAAAAAACATGTGTGTTCTGCATCACCCCTTTTCAAAATCAGGTCATTTTTTTGCTATCTCTACGAAACGGGTAACAGTATCAATTCTCGTTTCAAAGTTCACATTGTTTTTGGTGGAGTTGATTATGGAGTTGATGGAGTTGTGTTCAGTTTGACTTGGTTAAACTAGTTGTAGTTAGTCTAACTGCAAATAGACTAATGATGAGTTGTTAAACTAATTATTAACTCATAATACAACTATAGAATACATCATTTAACTCAGTTGCATGTCAGTGCATGTTCAGTTCAGCAGGGACAGGTGTTAGAGAATCAGATTGCTATCAGTTGTGACTATAGTTGTGCATCAGATCTTGCACAATCAAGGGATTGAGTATGCCAATGAGTTTGCTCATGTATTTGCCCAGTATTATAGCCTCTTCTCACATCTTACACAGTGTGAGTGATTCTTTGGAGGTGAAATACGAGTTTGGTAAACCATTCTCATTCATTCTTGAGCAAGTATTGAGCAGTGGAGGCAGGCAAGCAGTGGAATAGATTTGGAGATCAGATCTTAGCTGTATTGTGTGTAACAGGTGGAGCCGGTACTGTATTGCTTGTGATAAGCATTGCACTTTGTAATATTACATGGTATCAATCATTAATATACAGATAGTTGGGGTTTTTAGCGAGATGCTTTCCCCGGGTTACATACTGTGTGAATGCTCTTGATGTTTTATTGTTATTGATGCTGCTATATTGATGATCAACGTAGAGGAGCTTATGTATTGTGTATGTATTCCGAAATAGTACATGATCAGGATAATCTCTGTTGAATATATGTTAAATTATTCAAAATTTCTACATGGTATCAGAGTGAGCTGATTTGTAGAAGAAGTTCTACATGGTATCAGAGCTGCTTGATTTGTAGAAGAGATTTTTACAGGATATCAAGCGAGGATTGATCATCAGATCTACTATTCAGGAAGTGTTTACATTCTATTTCTTTAGGCAGAGTCTGTAATCGGGCCAGGTAGCCTCTGGATTCATCCTTCCTTTGGAAGGTGAGATATCCGGTGAATGCCCATACGGTCAATCTCTATACGAGAAATATTGTGTTCTCACGAATCTTAGATCCGAGGCGGTTGAGTTTGAGCTGGTGGAAATCAAATTTGCAGTAGTGTTGTTGAAATGTCTTTCAACGGATTGCAAATGTTATTCCAAAGCAAGAGCGACCTGGCGCTCAAGGATAAACTCAGAAACAATAAAGGTGAGAATGGATCTTCATCAAAGGTATCTGATGAAGAGAATTGCGCTTTGGCTGCCAAAGCAAAGAAAGGGAAGAGCAAGAAAGCTTCTTAGTTTGGTGCAAAAGGCAAGAAGCAGGATATGTCCAAAGTGAAGTGTTTTCACTGTCACCAGCATGGACACTATGCCACTAATTGTCTGCAGAAGAAGAAGAACAAGCAGGCTGCTGGATCTTCAGCAGGAGAGGCTCTAGCCTCACAGTTTGAGCTTGATTTTTCATTGATCGCATGCTTGGTTTCAAGTGTGATGGGATCGGTGTGTTTCTTGTACAGTGGTGCGTCTTTTCACATGACGAGAGATAGAGATTTGTTCTCTGATCTGGAGGACAAAGATCTTTGAGTGCACATCGAGATGGGCAATGATGGTAGATACAGTGCGACCGGTATTGGTACCATTTCCTTTGAGAGGGTGTTTGGTAAACCCTTCGTATTGAAGGAAGTCATGCATGTTCCAGGATTGAAGAAGAATCTTATCTCAGTGGCGATGTTAGAATACAAGGGGTATGATGTTGTTTTCAGCGAGGGAAAGGCTTTCCTGCACAGCAAGACAACTGGTGAGACCCGAAAGATAGGGGTTTGAGTGAGGAACCTTTATCAGTTGCATGTAGATGGATGCGCAGCAATGGCAGGCAAGGTAGAAGGATGGGTGAGTCGGGATGATGGCAAGTTGTGGCACAGGAGATTGGGTCACCTTCACCATGGAGCCTTGAAGATACTGCAGCAGATCACTACAGGGCTTCCTAAAGGCACACTTGCACAGTCAGATCAGTGCAAGGGGTGTACTTTGGGGAAGTTTGTGAAAGCCACCTTTCACGAGAAGGATAGTCGCGCCATGACGATCCTTGAGAGAATTCACACATACATGTGTGGACCTTTCTCAGTTGCTTCGACAGCAAAACACAAGTATTATGTGATTTTTGTTGTTGATTTCTCTCGTAAGTGCTGGATCTTCTTCATGCAGAAGAAGAGTGAGACATATTCAAAGTTCTGTGAATTCAAAGCACTGGTCGAAAAGGAGTCGGGGAAGAAGGTGAAGGCTCTTAGGAGCGATAATGGTGGTGAATACATCTCAGATGAGTTCAAGGATTTCTGCAAGGCAGAAGGGATTCGAAGAGAGCTCATAGCTCCCCATAACCCACAACAGAACGGGGTAGCTGAGCGGAAGAACAGAACGATTGTGGGTGCTGCACAGGCAATGTTGCATGATCAGGGCCTACCCCTTCACTTGTGGGCGGAAGCATGCAATACAACAGTTTATGTGCAGAACCGTTGTCCTCATAGGATACTTGGCATAAGTACACCCGAGGAGGCTTATTCTGGTAAGAAGCCTGATATTTCTCATTTGAGGATTTTTGGTGCGAAAGTTTACATGTATGTGACGAAGGATTCCAAGAAGAAGTTGGAGCCGACCGCAGAGGTTGGGATATTTGTGGGGTACACTGATACGCCCCACTACTATCATGTGTATTTTCCAGGCAGTGGTAAAACTGTTGTTCGACGGGATATAAAATTTCAGGAGGAGAAAGCCATGAAGTGTTCACTTGAGAGGGAGCTACACTTGCATGCAGATGAGGAGCTATTAGTTCCTAAGGATCAACCACAGGACGAGGTTCATGGAGTGGAAGAGACCACTCATGCAGTGCCAACCATCAGAGGGCGAAAGCACTTGACAGAAGCTGAGCAACTGGCTCAAGATGCAGAGAAAGTTGTAGGACCACCTACAGCCCAATGCAGGCAGAGACAGTCACCTGATCGGTACACTGGATACATGGCTCTTATGAGCAAGTGTGTTGTGACTGAGCCATCCTCTTTCGAGGAAGCTGTGGAGGATCTCGCATGGGTAGACGTCATGGTGGAAGAGTATGATTCTATTGTCAGAAACAATGCATGGGAGATTGTTCCTAGACCGGGAGGGAAATCAGTGGTGGGTTCGAGATGGATCTACAAAGTTAAGCAGGTAGCTGACGGGAGTGTGGAGAAGTAAAAGGCAAGATTTGTTGCCCGAGGCTTTTCACAGATAGAGGGGATCGATTATGAGGAGACCTTTGCACCTGTCGTAAGGTATTCTTCCATACGGACGATTCTTGCTCTCTCAGCGCATATGGGATGGCACATTCATCAGATGGATGTGAAGACTGCGTTCCTCAACGGAGTCATTGAGGAGGAGGTGTACATTGAGCAACCTGAAGGCTTTGAGGTCTTCAACAGCGAGTTGCATGTGTGCAGGCTCAAGAGAGCGTTGTATGGGTTGAAGCAAGCACCACGTGCTTGGTACACATGGATAGACAGCTATTTCACAGGACTTGGATTCTCCAAGAGCGAGGAGGATCCTAACCTATACCAGATTGTGGTGGAGGGTAAGTTGCTTATCATTGTACTGTATGTTGATGATTTGATTCTAACGGGTGATGAGCTGTTGATACTGTCATGCAAGAAGGATCTTGCTACAGAGTTTGAGATGAAGGATTTGGGCCTCCTTCACTATTTCCTAGGATTGGAAATATGGCAGCATAGTGGTGGACTGTTTGTTTCTCTGGGCAAGTATGCTCGGGAGATACTGGAGAAGTTCAACATGCATGGCTGCAAGCCTGTTGATACTCCTCTTCCTGGAGGTTGGAGGAAGGTGGATGCCACTTCGGGAGAAGAAGTGGATGCCACTGTTTATCGATAGTTGGTGGGGTCGCAGATGTATTTGGTCAATACATGACCTGATATATGCTATGCAGTTAACCAGCTTTCACAAGCTATGGTTAAGCCTACCAAGCTCTTCTGGAAGGCGGGCAAGCATGTATTGTGCTACTTGAGAGGCACATCGGGATATGGATCTTGGTACAGACAGGAGGATGCAGATTGGGCAGGGAGCTCAAGAGGCCGAGTATATGGCAGCAAAGACATCAGGTACCATCATATCAGAGATTGTGTGCAGTGGAGGATCATGTTGCTTTCATACATTCCAACGGAGGATCAGGATGCTGATATTTTGACGAAGGCTCTCACCAGGAGCAAATTCAAGTACCACTGAGGCAGGATAGGGGTTTCCGATAATCCATATCTTGTCGAGAGGGAGTGTTGAGATTTCAACAAGATGATGGAGCTTAGTGAAAAGAGTCACCTTCACTAAGTGGGCCCGCAGGCAAATTATGGCGCAAGTTCTATTTTTGGATCCTAGTGGGGATGATCATAGCAGGAGTGACCACAGCAGGGATGATCATAGTAGGAGTGACCACAGCAGGAGTGATCACAGTAGGAGTGACCACAGTAGGAGTGATCACAGCAGGAGTGATCAAAGTCTATTTTTATTCTGGCTGTCCAAAATAGAAAAGTCAAATATTATTGTCTCATAATAATATTTGGACTATAAACTTGATCTTATTCTCTTGGAGCACTTCATTTTGAGCTACAGATATGGCCCATGCAGCTGTCAGAAGGAAGTACGCTTTTCTTATGAGTCAGTTGAGTTGTTGCATGCATGACTTCAGTTAGAACTCAATCAGTTGAGTTTGGTGGAGTTGATTGTCGAGTTGATGGAGTTGTGTTTAGTTTGACTTGGTTAAACTAGTTGTAGTTAGTCTAACTACAAATAGACTAATGATGAGTTGTTAAACTAATTATTAACTCATAATACAACTATAGAATACATCAGTTAACTCAGTTGCATTTCAGTGCATGTTCAATTCAGCAGGGACAGGTGTTAGAGAATCAGATTGCTATCAGTTGTGCATCAGATCTTGCACAATCAAGGGATTGAGTATGCCAATGAGTTTGCTCACGTATTTTCCCAGTATTATAGCCTCTGCTCACATCTTACACAGTGTGAGTGATTCTTTGGAGGTGAAAAACGAGTTTGGTAAACCATTCTCATTCACTCTTGAGCAGTGGAGGCAGGCAAGCAGTGGAATAGATTTGGAGATCAGATCTTAGCTGTATTGTGTGTAACAGGTGGAGCTGGTACTGGATTGCTTGTGATAAGCATTGTACTTTGTAATGTTACATGGTCTCAATCATTAATATATAGATAGTTGGGGTTTTTAGCGAGATGCTTTCCCCGGGTTACATACTGTGTGAATTCGCTTGATGTTTTATTGTTATTGATGCTGCTATATTGATGATCAACGTAGAGGAGCTTATGTATTGTGTATGTATTCCGCAATAGTACATGATCAGGATAATCTCTGTTGAATACGTGTTAAATTATTCAAAATTTCTACATCATGGGATTGTATAAATAGAGCGAGGCTCTAAGTGTAAAGGGAGTCTTAAGTAACAGATAGATGCGAAGGCATGGTTAGAAGTTAAAAGCAGATCTGAAGGTATTAGGTTGTAATGATAGGTAGATGCTCTGTAGCTGAGTGCGCAGAGGCCTAGTAGAGTCTGCAGCTGAGTGCACGGACCCCAGCAACTGAGTGCGCAGGGTGGAGTTGGGATTGTACTTGGAAAGAGAATTAATAAAAGATAAGTTGATTGTAAAATGTTGTGTGTCTATGCTTCTGTTATATTTATGCATCTCTTTATAGTTTTATGATTGCACGCACTTGTTATGAATGTTGAATGATTAATGAGAATATTGGGCCCACACAATTAAGTTAAGATCTATAATAATATCACAGTAAGGATAAAGGATCTAGACAACACCTCTTCGCTCTCTTTACGGAGTTGCACGAAAAAAGTTGCATAGGTTGTGAATGATAGTCAGCTGCGCGAAGCAGTGCAAGAGTGCAGGTTCAGTTCGTAAACTTCCTAGATTTCATCAAGACATCCCTAGGGTGTGGAAACTTGGTTCCAGCACCCTCCCATACTACCTCGGGTGAGACCTCAGTCTGCACACCGCAGACTGTTGTTGAAAGGGCTGGTAGTTTCGGGATTTGTTTGGCTAAATCACATCTGAACCTGGGTCAGGCCCCAATAAGCCAACAATGATCTTGGAATTTTTGGTATAATTATTTTAATAGGAAACTTTATACCATGATATTTCAAGAGTTTGAGGGGATATATTGCGGTACATATGGTGAAAATTGTATATTATATTTATCTACATATTATATATATTCCCTTACGAAATTAGGGTTTTTGAATAATCCTACAATTAATTTCAAATAAATGATCTTCGAATTTTTGCTCTAACTTTCTTCTAGAGAAGTCTTAAGATGTGAAATATTCAAGGATCTGAGAAGACATAACGAGGTACCATAGGTTAATATTTCATAATCATATATAAAAAAAATGGACATGTGGAATATTATATAATTAAGTGTGTTCTTGATAAGAGGCCAAAATTAACAAGTTTTGGCAAAGTTACCATAACTTTCACTTGACACATCAAATTTTGGTTAAACTTGTAGAACTATAGAGAATACATATCAAAGTAATATAGGAAAAAAAATTAAATTATAAGGATCTCAAATTTCAAATATAAATCCAAACAAAGGTTATCCATTGAGATAATCTACAAATTAGGGTTTTGAAAGGTACACAACTTATAATTGGCATAACTTTTGATTAGAAATCTATTTTTGGTGATTCAAATTCTATGATAAAGAGGAAAAATGTGAGAATTATTATTTAAAAAGATGGATCCTAAGGGTGTTTCAAAATCCACTTCACCACTTGAACATACAAAAATCTCATTCATGACTCAAGAAAAAATAGAATATGTCCAGTGCTAGGTATCCAAGTTAAAAAATCAATTGTCATAAGTGTAGGGATTAGAAAAAAATTGGGAACAAAAGATTGTGGAAATAAAGAAAGAATTACAATTTTTCAAGGAATAAACAAAAATCCATGAATTCCATGGAAAATATTATCTCAGAGAATATTCCTAAAAATTATGCGAAGATCCCAGGAATTCATGAAAATAAGGAGAACAATTGTGTTGAAACTCAATCACTATAGGGATTATTTTATCACAATTAGAGAACACAAATATTGAATCACAAAACCATAATCATTATTATTTAATCCAAGATCCACATCATCAAGGATTTAAGTTATCACTATGGAACTAATTCATTCTGAATATCAACATGAGGAAGTTTTATGCTAATGATCCTATAATATGGATATTCCAAATGGATAAATACTTTGATCTACACCAAGTGGCAATATTACAAAAGGTAAATATGGAATCCATGTATTTAGGACAAGATAAATTCATATGGTATCAACTACTTGATGAAATTAAAAAGTATATATTATATCGTGGTCTATTATTATGCAAGAATTTAGAGCACGTTATCAGGATATTAACAAAAATAAATTCTTAAGGCAATTGTTAAATCTTTGGAAAAAATTTCCAATTACAAATCACATTGAACAATTCAAGAAATTTATTTGCTAGGGTAAGGAAATCATCTGACATGAGGTGCATTTCTTTGAACCTAAATCCCTAAAGAGACTTCTAGGAATTTTGAAAGCAAACATATGACTACAAGAAGATTGGTCATTAACAACAAAAGAGAACCTCACACTCCCTCTCTTAACCTCACTCAAATAACAAGGTTGAAACCTTAGCAAATGGATGAAATAAGGGAAAAATGATTATGTTTCAATTATTACAACGATTATAGTAAGGGGCATGAATATGGAAAGAATAAATTATATTACATAGTCCATGAATAGGGAGAAGATATGGAATTGGAACTTTCACAATATCAAAAGCTAGAAGATACTACTCCAATGATAATTTCTCATTCATTGGCCCACATCAACACTCCATAAACCATGAAGGTAGAAGGATATATCAAAAATAAAAAGGTAATAATTTTTATTGGTTTTGGTAGTACCCATAAATTCATCAAATACAAATTTGAAAGGCTTCTCAATTTCTTTTCATTTCCATCACCATAATTTACAATAATGATTGCAGATGGTGGTACCATAACCTATTTAGAGAAGTTCCATAGTATTAAGTTGAATAAGCAAGAGTATTTATTGGATAGTACCATGATTACAATTCAAATGGGTGGTGTTGATGTGGTATCATTGGTCTAATGGTTACAACCATTGGGAATAATGGACCTTAATTTTCAAGATCTTTTCATGATATTTTCCTCAGAAGGAAAATAAATTGAGCTTAGAGGTATCTGCAAGGAACCATATAAAGTGATAAGCTATAATAGCATGAAAAAATTACTCAAAAGGGAACACCATGGTGTAATTGCATAATTTTTCTCATCAAATATTCAAATATCTATATCCTTAGCTCTAGCAGATCTCCAAAATGTTATCACCAACAATTCAAAGGTATTTGGATAGATGCCTAAAGGTATTCCACATGTTTGATATCATGACCATGTTATTCATTTTCAAATTAGAAGTGTACCATCTAACATTATTCCTTACCACTATCCATATGCACAAAAGAGTCAGATTGAGTATTTGATTCAAGCAATATTACAGGATGGAATCATTCAATCTAGCAAAACTTCTCTCTTAACCGATTATGATGGTTACAAAAAACGATGGTTCATGGTGTATGCGTCCAAATAAATAAACACCAGGGTGTTATGGCCCCTCTAAGGTCTTAGAGAGGATTTGAAGTTGTTAGGGTCCTATAATAATAGGATTCATAATTTTGAATTGGCTATGGTTAGTCTTGTAATAGTGTACATACTTTTGCTTTCTACAAAATGTTTTCCATATTAAAAATTAAAAATGTAAAGAGGGTATGTCCTAAAAGAATAATAAAAGGACAAAAAGAAAGAGAAAATATCAAAAAATGAAAAATATGAACCCTAAAATAGAAATAAAACAGATCATGAAAGTGTGCAAATTCAAATGCCACTACTATTTATTTTACTATGCAAAATAAGGTTGTGTGCAACTTGTCACAAATGCCACAATCCATGATGGTCAAATAGCTTAATCTTGACTTATTCATGCCTTGAATTTTATGTTGATAGATAAAGAATAAAGATCTAGCCAAATTGTTCAACCTTGGCAGATCAGTAGTTAGGTAGAGAATAAAAATGAGCTCATCAGCTTAATCTGAGCCATTGGAAGTTATAAGGTTAGAATTAGATAGTTTGCTTGTCAAAAGAAAATGAAATAAAGGGTCAGTAAGCTCAAATGCACCCAATAAAATGAAGAAAAAATGTTAGGATAAATAAAGGGTAAGTAGAAGAAAGGTTGCAAATGTACAAGGTTGTTGAGTCACAAGCACATTTATTATGCTTAATCCTATGTTTCATGTGTAGGAGCATTTATGAGAAAGAAAATATGTTCACAAACTACTTTAACTAATTTCCCCTCATTTCACTTTGCCCCCACATGCTTATTTGCTAATTTCCCCATTTCATTTACAAGTCCCCTTTTCCCCTCATTTTGACCCTTACCCCTTGGTTTCACACATTTCCCTAGTAATTACCCTTCAAAAATCATTTCCCTACCCACAACCCCCTTTCCCTAGTGTGAAACCCATTCCCCATTGCAAATATTAACTTCCCCCCTTATTAATTGCCCTATTTCCCTTCAAAAACCCATAAAACCCCCTTATCCTAAGTTTTTATCCCCCCACATTATTTAATTAACTCCCCGCTTCATATTTCCCTGATAGACCCTTTTAACCCACTAACCCTTGGTGTAGTTAAAAAACCCCGCCACATAACCCCTAGGCCCACTTTATTAAACTTGTTGCTTATATCTAATCCCTACCTTATACACTAATTAATTACAATTTGTTGTAATTAAAACCCCGGGCCCCACAAATCCCTTACACAATTCCCTCCGTGCATATTAACCATGTGACAGTCGTCCGATCCCCCACCCCCAGATCCGAAGGTGCACATCCATATCACGCGGGTTCACTATCCGACCGATAACAACCCGAGAGCACGCAAGATTCACGGTTTTTCCTAGGTAGTGTTTTGCTATGTGGCGGCCCCAGGCTAGATCACATGCTCGCGAAAAATACTGTCTACCCTCCAAAAGCAATGCGATGGCCAAGAAAACCACCTCACCGTCTAGACCAAAAACCAAACACTGTTCATATATATTTTCCGTGCCAAAATGTGACTGTTGCCTGTTAAAAGGCCGAAAAAGCCCCAATTCACTCTTTTCACTCGTTTTCACTGTAACTATTGCTCAAGCCATTCTGTGACACCTTGAACCTCTGCGACCAAATTGACCACCATCTGCCACCTAAAGAAGCTCCAAACACCTAATTCAAGCAACCAGTTGACAGTTCAAGCTATTGTACCCTTTGCATTCACCATTGAACCCAGTTTGCAAGACAGACCGCCAAATTCCAGGTATTCTTGAGAAAAACTAGAATCACCCTCTCAATTTGAAATGTACAATCCAATTGAAAGCTTAATTAATTGAAATTAATTAATAAACTTGCCTAAATTGAAGAGAAATTTACTTGTATAGCCCAAACCCTTCTTTTACGAACTGTAATCCCAATTTTCCAGGGCTTCCAAAGCTCACTTCTACAACCACTATAGGCCTAATTCATATCCATAAACTCAGTCATGGCTTCCCATACCTCTCTGTACATGAGACCTCTGTCAACCCCTCACCTGGACATCGATCACGTAGCATTAGCGAACAAATATTTTTAAATAAAGGATCTGCTTCCCCAGCTTACCTTCTAAAGCTCCACTGTGGGAGTAAGGACATATTCCTAAACCAAAACGATAACATCCACCTTTGGGAATCTAATTTACCAAAATATTTGTTTCCAAAAGTACACCCTTTCCCAGACATCATCCACTTCTGTCATGCCTATTACATTCCTAGCCAAAGGGATATTATCACCCCTAACCAACAACTGTTATTTACCATCACTGCAGAATCTATCAACCAAATGTTGCAGGTCCAACCAAGCCCTAATGAGACGCCACTGTCGATTGGTGACTTGCTAGACCTATATTTCAAGTTAGACCTAGCCAAAATAGCACAAATTTTCTAGACTTTTTGTTGGCTTGTTGGTGCCTAACCCAGGTTCAAAAGTGTTTTAGCCAAACAAATCCTCAAACTACCAGCCCTTTCAGCAACAGTTCGTGAATTACAGACTGAGGTCTCACCCGAGGTAGTATGGGAGGGTGTTGGTGTTATCGGGAAAACTAGTGTCCAATTAGAGCGACTAGTCCCACTAAGTCGGGTAGCTATCTTAGAAACAAACAAACTAAAGTTACTTGTGTTTCCCTTTATGAGAGATAGATGAGAGAGAAGCAAAGAGTACCAACCTCAATATTTCGCTAGTCTCCTTGCTTGTGTCCTCTCTCCTTCGATAGAGCTTTTGCCACTCCTTTCTCACTTGTCCCACTTCAAAGAACACATGTAGAGTCAAAGCAGAAAAATACCATCAAAGCATAGAGATCTATAACCATAAACAATATAGGATCAGATGTACATTAACCATACAAATGCATATACAAATACAAGATTCAAAGATATACAAGTATATGGAGGAAAACTCAAATAGCTTTATTGATAGTAGTAGAAGAGAGGATTACAACCAAGCTATCTGATCCAACATCATCCTCCTAGCATGAAAGCCCTCTTCACCTCATACAAAGCAAGATCACCCAACAATACAATGTCTCAAAGAGAAACCAACAGCACTTCCTTACAAATTACAAAATTCCAGCCTCTGGATCTCTAGGATGAGGGATCCATATATAGATGTTTGCAGGAGAGTGAGTCAGCTTCTGGGGTTTTGATTAGTGTCATTTCACTAATAGTTCTTGGTTCCACTTGGAGATTTCATTATCTCTTACTCATCCCTAGGTGAATTCAGAGAGGCAAGTGTCATATGAGCAGCTTCTAGAAGATTCTTTGAGTTTCCACCTAGAAAACTGCTTCTGCCATTTGTCTGCTCTCACTCATCACACCCTATAGAAGGGATTTTTAGTATACATCACACCCCCCGTGTGTAACAGGTGAGATGCATCGCAACCTCAACATGGAGTAGTCTGTATGGTCCAGTTTTGACCAGTTCTGAGCAGTTTTTCAGGAAGAACTTCTGGGAAATGGTGTAATCAGCTGACCTTGTTCCTTTAGGGTATGAAACAACACCTTTAGGGGTTTAGAAGCCCTTGATTTATGGACATATGTGATTTGGGTTGCAGTGCCCAAATATGGCTATAACAGTTGCCCCCTAAAGCATGAGGTCGTAAATCTTCTAATGTCGGGCGAAATGCTTTATCATGAGGATCTGAGGTTTTTCGATCTGGAAGGTGACCTGTAATAAGATACAATACAATACATTATCTTCATAATATTTTCATGATCTAGCTAAGGCAGGCATTTCCATGCTTAGCTTTATAAATTCATTTTCATGTACATAGGACAGACAATCATCTGTGTGGCAGATTGATGATTCTAGTAGAGCCATCATCCCTTAGCTTGGATGATTATCTATGCAGCAATGATGTACATTTGATGTCATTATTTTCCTGAATATATCGCAGCCCGGATGGATGAAACCAAATCCAGGGTCTTCAAACTCGTTCAATCTTCGCCAGAAGTACAAGTTGATCCATGTGAAAAGATGTTCTGATGTCGAACATGGAAAGACATCGCCTGATTACCAGCCAATGATGTAAGCTGTTAACAGGCACGAGAGGAATCACCGATAATGACGACGACCCTCAAGTTACTGTAGTACAATTCATGTGGTGTGAATACATGAGTTGATGTCGAACACCACGCAAAATCTTTCGGTCGAAGGCCATTGATGTAAACCTGTTTCTGGAAGTGAGAAACTTGCCATTGAGGCATGCAAGCTTCAAAGTACTGAAAGGGTTGTTCCTAAGTCAAATTCTTGGATAATGAGCTGATGTCAACAAGAAGTGACCCGTCGTAGGAGGGCCTTAATGAATCCCACATCTATGACATGGAATGGAGCAAATGATTTTGTGGTGGTGAAAATGATCTGATGATACAAGGTTCAGGGTGGTGGTCATGAAAAATGGAGAGTGAAGGTATTGTAGTGGATGAGGTGTTAGCTGGGTTGGTGAATTCTCTGAGAGACTTCTCTTGAACATATCGGTGACACTGAAATGGATTGGTAGTGTTAACCCCAAAAAATGGATGGTACGGAGGACCAATGTTGATATGACCAGTGAACGGAATAACCCAACCAGACTCAATCATGGTGATGGAGTGAAAGTGTCATGTTCAAGAGCGACCTGCTACCAATGAAGTTATTCAAGTTTTCTTCCCTTCTTCCCTAGTCATTACTGACCAGTACCTCTTTATTTTTGTCAAGCTTGAGGATGATAACATATGCTTGTTCTATAATTTTCCCTTTGGGCAAACATGTTGCTATGTTTTAACGAGCCTAGCGACAGTGAAACTCGCTTTTGTCTGCATGGACAAGTTTGTCGCTATTGTTTTAACGATTTTAACGAAAAAGATAACTTGGTCCTTTTCAATTTTAGAGAGTCAAAAAAGAGACAGAAAGGAAACTCCAGTAGTCCTTTTTCGTAATATAATCCCTTAAGTCCGAAAAAGTATAAAATAATATGAAAGGGATGACTTTTCGATAGTTTTAATGAGCCGAACAAGACAAGCACTCAATCTTTTTGTGTAATGATCCCTCAGGTCCAAAAATATTAAAATCTAGAGGAGGGATGGCACTTTCGATCGCTTTAACGAGCTGGAGAGGCCAATTGCTCAGCAATCTTTTCATATTTTACGAGTCAGATGAAAAGAGCTTAAAGGAGACTCGTTTTTTGAGGAACGAGTGATGTTTTTGGATAGCAACTGGTTCCAGGTAAGGTTTGGAACTTTTTAATCATGGTAATGTAAAGAAGGTGGCTAATAGAATCACTTGTCACAGTTGTTCCTCAAAAGGGTAAACAATCAAATGGAGGCGTATGATCGGCTAAAAAAGAGTGGAGGTGATGGTGAGAACACGACCAAGGTTCAAAAGCTGATAATTATGCGATCGCAATGGTTATTTACCGAAAGTGGGTTCATTTTTTAATGAGCTTGAACTCTGGGGGAACATGTGCTCATTGCTAGGTTTATTTTTTTTAACGAGCTTGAACTCCACGTAAACTTGCTCATTTTTCTTTTTATGTAAGCTAGGAACGACCAAACTATAAAGCTAAAAAATGCTAAATTGGTCGTTTTTGCTTGCATAAAAAGGTTTGCATGCCCCCAGCATAAAAAAATTCCTCAGTAGCCATATGGAAACTTACTGTGGTTAAGCAGGATGATTTTCTATCAATACTTAGACAAAACACTTCCTACACTTTGTCCACCAAATAGACAAAGGTGAAAGGTCACTCGAACCAATCACATAACTTACAGGGAAACTTATCTCTATAGCTGGGTTTGCCTGCAAAATAGACAAGGGTGCATGCCCCCTAAGCTTCATTACATTCACCAAACTACTTGGTAATTAGGTTGATGGAATGAAGGTTCCTTTACGAGATCAAGTGAAAGACTTGACTTGGAACTTTTCTCATCCTTGTTTCATTTTTTAACAAGCTTGACACAAGACAAGGAATTCTGCTCAGATCCTTGGTTTCATTTTTTAACGAGGTTGACACCAGTCAATGAACTATCCTCTAGCGACCTTTGATCACAACTCATAAGGGGTCATGAAGGAAAGATCTGGTTCCAATGCCCCTAGTACATAATGTACAACATCACTGAATTGATCGTCAGATGATGTAGGTATGGTAGGGCTTGGGGGCAATACCTTGCTATGATCCACACTATCAAAATGGTCAGAGTTCTTCTTAATCTTTGATGATGTAGAAGATATCATATGACAGGTTTCCACTATGGCCACTTCTACCAGATTACTTGGAGGTAGGAGGGTAAAAGTACCCATTAAGGAAGGGTCTTTTAGGAGACCTACTCCGATATTTTGAAGTGATTGAGAACTTCCATGGATCAATGGAATGCTTCCAGTAACTTGCGAACTGTTGGGGAAAAAGGTTAGTTGGTCAACGATTGTAATTTTACCTTGGAAGGGAAATGAAATATTTCTAAAATATGTTGACACAACAGCAGCCATAGCATAAATCCAGGGCCTACCTAGTAGGATATTGTAGTCAAGGTTTCCATCAATGACCTCGACTTCAATTTCTACTGTCTTGCCCCCCAGTTCGACTTGCAAGTTACTTAATATCCCATACGGCGTGTATGTTCTTCCATCGAACGTTTTTAATGTCGTTGATGATTGTGACAAGGGTGGAGAGCCTAAAGTTTTCCAGCAACTCATTGACATAATATAGGTAGATGCCCCCTCATCAATGATTGTTTGATGAATAGTTTTGTTGAGGGCTTTTACCTGTATGAGGAAAGGGAGCTAGGCCAGTAACTAAGGTTTGTATCCTTTATGATTAAAGGCCACTAGATTGGAATCTGCTGGATCAATCCCACCTATCGCTGATAACAAAGCCTGCTTTTGGGAGGGGCAATTCTGCAGTACTTCAAGTGTCGACATAGCGGATGGCGATTGGGCCAGATCCTCCACTATATTATAATTCTGTGCTGCTCGAGCACAAGGATTAAATGTCGATTTATGTACTACTCCCTTAGGTGGTTTTATTGTTAATTCAAGAATGATTGGTGGAACAACTTCTGGCGAAGTTGTTGTCAAACTACCAGGTTGATCTGTAGCCTTGTTGTTCGATGACTGTGGATTTCCATAATCTTTATTCCTTGTTGATATCAAAGCATCATTTTGCTATTTTGAGATGGATAACATAACCACTTGGGAAGGGGAAGCATGATCACTAGCAACCAGGTTTATTTCTGGTCTTGGAAACGGATTAGTCAACACCGCTGGGGTATTTTAAGTTTTTTAAAATTTCATAACCTAAGCTTGATGTGGACAATCTTTCGTGAAATGCTCATCGTCGCATATGTAACATGGATAACGAGGTTTCTTTTGCCCAGTAGGGTTTTCAGAAGATTTTTCAGGAGGTGAATTTTCCTATTTCTTCTTATTATTTTTCCCTTTCTTCTTGCCCCCTGGTTGCTTCGGTTCTTTGCGTTTGTCGGTCAACATGGCATTAACCTCCAAGGCAGAAATTTTATCATTATCCTTTTTTCTAGAAACTGCAAGGGCTTTACTAGATGAGGCCTTTGCAGTTTGCGTACTTGAGGTGCCAATCACACCATCACTGGCATGAGAGTCCTTGTTTGATTTAGGAGGAGGAGGAATGGAAAACTCTGGTCTAGGAGCATCAGGAATTTTGTCATAGAGTGTGCCAGACTGAGTATAGATCAAGTCTAGATATTGCACACGAGCAATGACTTGCTCTTCAGTGACAAATCCCCCTTAGCCACATCTTCTGTAATAGAAGGTAACAATGACTTAATAAACCATTTAGCTAGCAGCTAATTAGGAACATATGTTTTTACCATTCGACAATGACATCACCATTCATGAATATGATAAGATATGTGAGTGGCTATCATCTGCATAAAATTTGTAAGAAGCTCCGTTCCTGTTTCGTACCTTATTAGTAACTGAAAATGGGTTTAAAAGGTGGTGGCAAGGGTGCTAAAGTTATCAAATGAAGCTCTAGGTAATTCGATGTACCATTTCGCTGCCGGACCAGTTAGCATTCGCTAAAAAAGGCGAAGCCTAATCGAATCATCATTGAGAGTGTTGGACGAACACCACAGATGAAAGGTCATCACATGATTCGACAGATCTTCGCCCAGATTTCCATTGAATTTAGGAATATCTGAAGGAATTTTATGAGGAATCACCAGCCACCAAGGGGCGTAAGCAATTGGATCATTCGTCAGCTAGTTTAGATCTAGTAATTCTAGAGTTGCTACAAAGGGCAACTGTTGATTCAGGTTAGGCGAAGCATACCCAGGATAAGATGGAATCGCTTGAGCAGTGGGTCTTTGCATACCAGCATAATGTATTTGATGCTGGTAACTTTGATAAGGTTGATGGGCATAACCATTATAGTATGGTTGTTGATAACCTCATTGGAAATGCGGTTGCCCATTACTTACAAAGACTTGTTGCTCATGTCCTTGATATGATTGTTGGAATTGCGGTTGTTGATATTGAACCAAACATGGTTGTTGCACCATTTGTTATTGTCCAATACTGGATGATTGACCAAGATGAGGAGTCATAGTACCTATTTGAGCCTGAGTCACTCTAGATAAGGAGGCACTAACCTGCAGTTGTGATTGAATCACCGAGACGAGAGGTTGTTGTATTGCGACCTGTGAAACTTGAGGTTGACATACAACAGGTAGCGCTTGTACTTGCAATATAGTCACAATAGTAGGTGTAGTGGGAATATTCGACACAGGATGGATTGGTTGCATTGAATATACAACCCTTGGTTGTTGAGGCAGTATTGGTACCCAACCGCTGGATATAATTCCAGTTTGACCTAAATTTTCTTGCAAACTCTCATATGGTTATTCTCCACGAGGGAACAATGAAAAGGTATACTACCCCCCATATGGTGGTAATCCAGTACTTAAAGGGTAGATTGGCCTTTGAAGACACATTGGATCAACTTGTTGAGCTTCAACATAAGAAATACCAGATGAGATTCTGGATGAAGAAATAGGAACAGACCATGTCGTCGAAACAGTCCCTGATTGGACTCCAGTTTGTTGTTGATAACTAGCCGGGACAGATGGTATACTAGAAATCATTGTAGGAATGGCAGCAGGAAGCTCTACCATAGCTGTGTCAGTTGACACAGTCCTAGATGTTGATGGTTGTTCAGACATGTTTAGTCTATCCAAAAGATTTCCAAGCGATTCGACAGGAACTTGCGATGAGAGAGGACTAACTTCTGTGATAGAAGGATGTAGGTGGATCCCAGTTCCAAAATGCACTGGAGTACTGGGTGGAAGATCCTCTACTATCTCTTCTATAGCAATCAATCCTGGTGGAAGAGGTAGACCATCAGGTTCGTAAAATATTTCTGGAGCCGAAGAAAATGTAGCTTCTGCAGTAACAGATACTGGAGGGGTGACACCTTCTGAATTCTGGAACTCAACTTCCAGATGTTCAGGTAAGTGAACTTTAGTTTCTTGATTAGTCCTAGTTGGAGTTGTTTCAGGAATAGAGGTGTTTACCATTACACTAGGATCAGTTCTAATGTCCTCTTGTAACTGCAGAACTTCTTCTATAGAGGTAGGGGTACCAGAAATAATTGGAGTAACTGGAGTCTCTGGGGATGTTGAAACACAAATTTCAAATAAACCAGAAGACTTTTACCCAGTTAAATGAGATTGCTTGGCCAGGAATGGTTTCATTTCCAGGGTCAAAGATGGTTGACTCGCTAGTCTCCACGAACGACGGGGTTTTGATTGACTTTCTTCCACAATTGCAGATTACTTGATCAACTCAAAAATTAAAGGGGAAAAATGTTATTCTGATTTAAATGAATTTTAAGACACTTTGATGCAACTTTCTTTTTCAATTTTTAAGAGTCGAGAAAAAGCTAAAGATAACTCTAGTCACCTTCAATTTTTAATGAGCCTGAAGTGACAAGTGCTTAGATGGAACTTTTCTTTTAAGGAGTCTGAAAAGGAACGAAAGTGACTACTCTGGAAATCTAGACAGAGGGATTACCAAACCAATCACAAAAATGTAGAATACTTTTTAAGGTACGGTAGTCAATCTTCCCAAATGTTGTGTTCAATGCATTGCGATCGATAGGGTGGCATACACGGCTTCCTAAGGATAAAGGATATCAACCTATTGTAGTCTCCCAATATATACTCGACGGTACGTGGGAGAAAAAGTTCATACTGGCACTTTTCATATCAAAGAGGAGGAAATCACCCAACCTACGATGAAAACGATAGTTACCAGGCTTTATGATGTTGGAATACATCTCTAGCCTAGACTTCTAGATGTTGTTCATTAGGTTCCAAAGCATTTTTATGTTCATTGAGGTTTATTTTACAGTTGATCTTTCTTAAGAAGTTTGCCTTTAAGGTTCACCACATGATGTAGATATACAATTCCTAAACATGCAATCTAAGATGATAAACAATCGTTTACTTTCTTTTAGCAATGAAAATCCTAGCTACTAAGGAAAGAGAAATAAAATTCTTTCAACATAGAGCAGAGAGCACACACTAGATGCACTTTTCCTAAATCAATTTCCGCATGCAGTCTAAATGCAAATTCACATGCATGTATTTGTTTTTCCAGTTCCCTTAATGTGAGAATGATAAAAAGAAAACTAAGTACAGATCTGAACTATTTTCTTTCAAAGCAATAGTACTAACAATTTTCTCTTTTCAAAATGAAAGGAAGACTAAGACGACACTTTCAATTTCAACTTGAAAACTGCTTTCGACACTTCAAAGAATTGATGATTCAAATCAAATATAATAGCAAAAGTGTAATCGACTATCTAAAAGAGGAAGACTTTACGACAATCTTTTTCTTGACTAAAAACGACAGTTGCGACACTTTTGAATCAAAAGACGACAGTTCAATTAAGCTAATTTTTGCAAAGGAGAACTGTAAATGATGAAAAATACATAAAAACATTCATAATTATTTATCAATGGAGGCTGAATAATGCAAAGGAAGAAGGTTTCAACAGTGATATACTGATCATAGACAACAAAACTACTTAATAAAGCTGAAGACAATGAAGAAACAAACCAAAATCTAGAGGCAGAAACAATCTCACTCAATCATCACACCTGTAACACAGGGAAATAGGGATGCATCTCACCTGCAACACACGAGAGGTGTGATGCATCCAGGTTGCCAATGAGAGACAGTGCAATGGTCCAGGGACAAGACTGAGCTTGGTTTTCACTCACAATTTGCAGCTAAGTTCAGGGATTTAGGCTGAGCTAATGATAGACAATAAACACAAAGTATAGGGACTGATCTAATGAGGTTATTGAGCTACCACCAGGGCACTTAGGATGTTTGCAAGTTAGATGTTCAGTTCATAAACCAACCCGAAGATTGACTGAATTAGTGTTGATCTACTTTGCAGTTGCATAGCAAAAGCAGTTCGAAGGCTGGCTGGCTTAACTTCAGGCTCTCTCTATAGTTTATAAAGAAAACAACAGTAACAAAACAATCAAACTATTTTCTCCCCAGTGGAGTCGCCATTTTATTATCAGGAAAGCTAGTGTCCATTCAGAGCTGCTAGTCCCACTAAGACGGGTAGCTATCTTAGAAACAAACAAACTAAAGTTACTTGTGTTTTCCTTTATGAGAGATAGATGAGAGAGAAGCAAAGAGTACCAACCTCAATCTTTCGCTAGTCTCCTTGCTTGTGTCCTCTCTCCTTTCTCACTTTTCCCACTTCAAAGAACACCTGTAGAGTCAAAGCAGCAAAATACCATCAAAGCATAGAGATCTATAACCATAAACAATATAGGATTAGATGTACATTAACCATACAAATGCATATACAAATACAAGATTCAGAGATATATAAGTATATGGAGGAAAACTCAAATAGCTTTATTGATAGAAGTAGTAGAAGAGAGGATTACAACCAAGCTGTCTGATCCAGCATCATCCTCCCAGCATGAAATCCCTCTTCACCTCATACGAAGCAAGATCACCCAACAATACAATGTCTCAAAGAGAAACCAATGACACTTCCTTACAAATTACAAAATTCCAGCCTCTGGATCTCTAGGATGAGGGATCCATATATAGATGTTTGCAGGAGAGTGAGTCCGCTTTTGGGATTTTGATTAGTGTCATTTCACTAATATTTCTTGGTTCCACTTGGAGATTTCATGATCTCTTACTCATCCCTAGGTGAATTCACAGAGGCAAGTGTCATATGAGCAGCTTCTAGAAGATTCTTTAAGTTTCCACCTAGCAAACTGCTTCTACCATTTGTCTTCTCTCACTCATCACACCCTACAGAAGGGCTTTTCAGTATACATCGTACCCCCCGTGTGTAATAGGTGAGATGCATCGCACCCTCAGCATGGAGCAGTCTGTATGGTTCAGTTTTGACCAGTTCTGAGTAGCTTTTCAGGGAGAACTTCTGGGAAATGGTGTAATCAGCTGACCTTGTTCCTTTAGGGTATGAAACAACAATTTTAGGGGTTTCGAAGCCCTTGGTTTATGGACATATGTGATTGGGGTTGCAGTGTTGAAATATGTCTATAACAGCTGGAACCAAGTTTCTGCACCCTAGGGATGTCTGTAGAAATTTTGAATAATTTAACACATATTCAACAGAGATTATCCTGATCATGTACTATTGTGGAAAACATACACAATACATAAGCTCCTCTACGTTGATCAACAATATAGCAGCATCAATAACAATAAAACATCAAGAGCATTCACACATTAACACAGTATGTATCCCGGGGAAAGCATCGCGCTAAAAACCCCAACTATCTGTATATTAATGATTGAGTCATGTAACATTACACAGCATAATACTTCTCACAAGTATCTCCACCTCTGTTACACACAATACAGCTCAGATCTGATCTCCAAATCTCTTCCACTGCTTGCCTGCCTCCACTGCTCAATACCTGCTCAAGAACTGATGAGAATAGCTTCCCAAACTCGTTTTTCACCTGCAAAATAGTCACTCACTCTTTGTGGACGTGAGAAAAGGCTAAAATGTGGGCCAAATACGTGAGCAAACTCATTGGCATACTCAATCCCTTGATTGTGCAAGATCTGATGCACAACTATAGTCACAACTGATAACAATCTGATTCTCTACCACCTGTCCCTGTTGAACTGAACATGCACTGACATGCAACTGAGTTAACTGATGTATTCATTAGTTGTATTATGAGTTAATAATTAGTTTAACAACTCATCATTAGTCTATCTGCAGTTAGACTAACTAAAACTAGTTTAACTAAGTCAAACTGAACACAACTCCATCAACTGTACAATCAACTCCACCAAACTCAACTGATTGAGTTCTAACTGATGTCATGCATGCAACAACTCAACTGACTCATAAGAAAAGCGTATTTCCTTCTGACAGCTGCATGTGCCACCTCTGTAGCTCAAACTGAAGTGCTCCAAGAGAATAAGATCAAGTTTATAGTCCAAATATTATTGTGAGATAATAATATTTGACTTTTCTATTTTTGACAGCCAGTCTAAAAATAGACTTTGATCACTCACACTGTGATGACTCACACTTTCATCAAAAATAGAAGTCCATCTATTTTTCCAACTTGATCAATCATCCATAAACATAGACATGATCCATATGTCTAAAAATAGACATAGTCTAAAAGTAGACTTGCGCCAAAAATAGCCTGCGGGCCCACTTAGTGAAGGCGACTCTTTTCACTAAGCTCCATCATCTTGTTGCAATCTCAACACTCCCTCTCGACAAGATATGGATTATTAGCAACCCCTATCCTGCCTCGGTGGTACTCGAATTTGCTCCTGGTGAGAGCCTTCGTCAGAATATCAGCATCCTGATCCTCCGTTGGAATGTACGAAAGTAACATGATCCTCCGCTGCACACAATCTCTGATATGATGGTACCTGATGTGCTTGGACCTGAAAAACCTGACCAGGATCATCCTCATCCACACAGATCTCTGCTTCCTGTTGTACCAAGAAACTACTGTCGATCCGATACTGAAGACCCCTCCTGATGTGCTCTTTCTCTCCGTTGGGCTCCCTGCCCAATCTGCATCCGTGAAGCCACATAGCTTCACCTCATCCTCCTGTCTGTACCACAAACCATATCCTGATGTGCCTCTCAAGTAGCGCAATACATGCTTGCCCGCCTTCCAGAAGAGCTTGGTAGGCTTAACCATAGCTTGTGAAAGCTGGTTAACTGCATAGCATATATTAGGTCGTGTATTGACCAAATACATCAGCGACCCCACCAACTGTCGATAAACAGTGGCATCCTCCTTCCTCCAACCTCTAGGAAGAGGAGTATCAACAGGCTTGCAGCCATGCATGTTGAACTTCTCCAGTATCTCCTGAGCATACTTGCCCTGAGAAACAAACAGTCCACCACTGCGCTGCCATATTTCCAATCCTAGGAAATAGTGAAGGAGACCCAAATCCTTCATCTCAAACTCTGTAGCAAGATCCTTCTTGCATGACAGTATCAACAGCTCATCACCCGTTAGAATCAAATCATCAACATACAGTACAATGATAAGCAACTTACCCTCCACCACAATCTGGTATAGGTTTGGATCCGCCTCGCTCTTGGAGAATCCAAGTCCTGTGAAATAGCTGTCTATCCGTGTGTACCAAGCACGTGGTGCTTGCTTCAACCCATAGAGCGCTCTCTTGAGCCTGCACACATGCAACTCACTACTAAAGACTTCAAAGCCTTTGGGTTGCTCAATGTACACCTCCTCCTCAATGACTCCGTTGAGGAACGCAGTCTTCACATCCATCTGATGAATGTGCCATCCCATCTGCGCTGAGAGAGCAAGAATCGTCCGTATGGAAGAATACCTTGCGACAGGTGCAAAGGTCTCCTCATAATTGATCCCCTCAATCTGTGAAAAGCCTCAGGCAACAAATCTTGCCTTGTACTTCTCCACACTCCCGTCAGCTGCCTGCTTAACTTTGTAGATCCATCTCGAACCCACCACTGATTTCCCTTCCGGTCTAGGAACAATCTCCCATGCACTATTTCTGACAATAGAATCATACTCTTCCACCATGGCGTCTACCCATGCGGGATCCTCCACAGCTTCCTCGAAAGAGGATGGCTCAGTCACAACACACTTGCTCATAAGAGCCATGTATCCAGTGTACCGATCAGGTGACTGTCTTTGCCTGCGTTGGGCTGTAGGTGGTCCTACAACTTTCTCTGCATCTTGAGCCAGTCGCTCAGCTTCTGTCAAGCGCTTTCGCCCTCTGATGGTTGGCACTGCATAAGTGGTCTCTTCCACTCCATGAACCTCGTCCTGTGGCTGATCCACGTCCTGAAGCTCATCCTTAGGAACTAATAGCTCTTCATCTGCATGCAAGTGTAGCTCCCTCTCAAGCGAACACTTCATGGCTTTCTACTCCTGAAATTTTATATCCCGTCGCACAACAGTTTTACCACTGTCTGGCAAATACACACGATAGTTGTGGGGCGTATCAGTGTACCCCACAAATATCCCAACCTCTGCGGTCAGCTCCAACTTCCTCCTGGCATCCTTCGTCACATGCATGTAAACGTTAGCACCAAAAATCCTCAAATGAGAAAGATCAGGCTTCTTACCAGAATAAGTCTCCTCGGGTGTACTCATGCCAAGTATCCTATGAGGACAACGGTTCTGCACATAAACTGCTGTATTGCATGCTTCCGCCCACAAGTGAAGGGGTAGGTCCTGATCATGCAACATTGCCCGTGCAACACCCACAATCGTTCTGTTCTTCCGCTCAGCTACCCCGTTCTGCTGTGGGTTATGGGGAGCTATGAGCTCTCTACGAATCCCTTCTACCTTGCAGAAATCCTTGAACTCGTCCGAGATGTATTCACCACCATTATCGCTCCTAAGAGCCTTCACCTTCTTCCCCGACTCCTTCTCGACCAGTGCTTTGAATTCACAGAACTATGAATATGTCTCGCTCTTCTTCTGCATGAAGAAGATCCAGCACTTACGAGAGAAATCATCAACAAAAATCACATAATACATGTGTTTTGCTGTCGAAGCAACTGAGAAAGGTCCACACACGTCTGTGTGAATTCTCTCAAGGATCGTCGTGGCGCGACTATCCTTCTCGTGAAAGGTGGCTTTCACAAACTTCCCCAAAGTACACCCCTTGCACTGATCTGACTGCGCAAGTGTGCCTTTAGGAAGCCCTGTAGTGATCTGCTACAGTATCTTCAAGGCTCCATGGTGAAGGTGACCCAATCTCCTGTGCCACAACTCGCCATCATCCCGGCTCACCAATCCTTCTGCCTTGCCTGCCATTGTTGCGCATCCATCTACATGCAACTGATAAAGGTTCCTCACTCGAACCCCTATCTTCCGGGTCTCACCAGTTGTCTTGCTGCGTAGGAAGGCCTTTCCCTCGCTGAAAACAACATCATACCCCTTGTCTTCTAACATCGCCACTGAGATGAGATTCTTCTTCAATCCTGGAACATGCATGACTTCCTTCAATACAAAGGGTTTACCAGACTCCCTCTCAAAGGAAATGGTACCGATACCGGTCGCACTGTATCTACCATCATCGCCCATCTCGATGTGCACTCCAAGATCTTTGTCCTCCAGATCAGAGAACAAATCTCTATCTCCCGTCATGTGAAAAGATGCACCACTGTCCAAGAACCACACTGATCCCATCACACTTGAAACCAAGCATGCGATCAATGAAAAATCAAGCTCAAACTGAGAAGCTAAGGCCTCTCCCCCTGCAGATCCAGCAGCTTGCTTGTTCTTCTTCTTCTGCGGACAATTTGTGGCATAGTGTCTGTACTGGTGACAGTGAAAACACTTCACCTTGGACATATCCTGCTTCTTGCCTTTCGCACCAGACTGAGAAGCTTTCTTGCTCTTCCCTTTCTTTGCTTTGGCAGCCAAAGCACAATTCTCTTCATCAGATACCTTTGATGAAGATCCATTCTCATCTTTATTGTTACTGAGTTTATCCTTGAGCGCCAGGTCGCTCTTGCTTTGGAATAACATTTGCAATCCGTTGAAAGACATTTTCAACAACACTGCTGCAAATTCGAATTTCCACCAGCTCAAACTCAACTGCTTCCGATCTAGAATTCGTGAGAACACAATATTTCTCGTACAGAGATTGACTGTATGGGCATTCACCAGATATCTCACCTTCCAAAGGAAGGATGAATCCAGAGGCTACCTGGCCCGATTACAGACTCTGCCTAAAGAAATAGAATGTAAACACTTCCTGAATAGTAGATCTGATGATCAACAGCTCCGATACCATGTAGAAACTTTTTCTACAATTATCTAGCTCGCTCTGATACCATGTAGAAATTTTGAATAATTTAACACATATTCAACAGAGATTATCCTGATCATGTACTATTGCGGAAAACATACACAATACATAAGCTCCTCTACGTTGATCAACAATATAGCAGCATCAATAACAATAAAACATCAAGAGCATTCACACATTAACACAGTATGTATCCCGGGGAAAGCATCGCGCTAAAAACCCCAACTATCTGTATATTAATGATTGAGTCATGTAACATTACACAGCATAATACTTCTCACAAGTATCTCCACCTCTGTTACACACAATACAGCTCAGATCTGATCTCCAAATCTCTTCCACTGCTTGCCTGCCTCCACTGCTCAATACCTGCTCAAGAACTGATGAGAATAGCTTCCCAAACTCGTTTTTCACCTGCAAAATAGTCACTCACTCTTTGTGGACGTGAGCAAAGGCTAAAATGTGGGCCAAATACGTGAGCAAACTCATTGGCATACTCAATCCCTTGATTGTGCAAGATCTGATGCACAACTATAGTCACAACTGATAACAATCTGATTCTCTACCACCTGTCCCTGTTGAACTGAACATGCACTGACATGCAACTGAGTTAACTGATGTATTCATTAGTTGTATTATGAGTTAATAATTAGTTTAACAACTCATCATTAGTCTATCTGCAGTTAGACTAACTACAACTAGTTTAACTAAGTCAAACTGAACACAACTCCATCAACTGTACAATCAACTCCACCAAACTCAACTGATTGAGTTCTAACTGAAGTCATGCATGCAACAACTCAACTGACTCATAAGAAAAGCGTATTTCCTTCTGACAGCTGCATGTGCCACCTCTGTAGCTCAAACTGAAGTGCTCCAAGAGAATAAGATCAAGTTTATAGTCCAAATATTATTGTGAGATAATAATATTTGACTTTTCTATTTTTGACAGCCAGTCTAAAAATAGACTTTGATCACTCACACTGTGATCACTCACACTTTCATCAAAAATAGAAGTCCATCTATTTTTCCAACTTGATCAATCATCCATAAACATAGACATGATCCATATGTCTAAAAATAGACTTGCGCCAAAAATAGCCTGCGGGCCCACTTAGTGAAGGCGACTCTTTTCACTAAGCTCCATCATCTTGTTGCAATCTCAACAATGTCTAGACAAAGTCTGGAAGGTCTGTGAACCAGTCCTACATGTTGTGCTACTTCCACGCAGCTGCTCGTTCAATGCAACTAGCTTTGCGTGGCTTGGATGACGAGCGTGAATATTCTTTACCCTTTATAGTTCTTATTAGTATTATGGATCTTGAATTAAATTAAGTGGGTCCAATGCTTTCCTCTATCATTCAACATAAATAGACATGCACGCAATTATATACTGTAAACAGATGTGTAAACAGAAACAGAGCAAAAGACATGCGATATTCCAAAACCAACTTATCTTTATTAATGATTTTCCTTGTTACAATCCACTTCCTACCCTACGCACACAGCTGCAGGGGTCCGTGCACACAGCTGCGGACTCTACTAGGCCTCTGCGCACACAGCTGCAAAGCCTCTTCTACTACTAGGCCTCTGCGCACACAGCTGCAAAGCCTCTTCTACTACTAGGCCTCTGCGCACACAGCTGCAAAGCCTCTTCTACTAAAAAACTGACTTTTGCACTTAGAGCCTTGCTCTATTTATACATTTCCATGGTCCGTGGACCATGGGCAGGCTGACTCCCTTTCTATGTATCTTACATTATTTTTGAGTAGACAACCCTTTGAATTGACTCATTACAACTCATGCTTCGTGCACTTCGCGAAGCCTTTACAATACCATTACCCAAAATTGTGGGATTTAAGCCCCAAAAATGTTACGTGGGGGATCCACTGCCCAACAGGTCCCCAACACAAACATCGTGAATTGTCCCGAGTCACTTGGCTGGTATGGTGATCTTCATGCGAAGTTCATCCAGCAATCTCTGCACTTTGTGGACATCTACCACACATTCCTCCACTGTCTACCGTATCAATTGTGCGTGACTCTCTAATGCATTGTTGTTATAGGATCCCTCTTGCCTTTTCGCATATGTGTCTCACATCTTGGCCAGCTTCCCCTCGATCGTCATAGTGACCGTGAACACTTCTCTGAGCCAAGGCTAGACGCATGCTTTAAGCCCTACTTCTTTCTAGCATGCAGCATCCCCCTGTTCTTTCAGAATCTGGGCCTCCCTCATCTTGGCTAATCGCTGGGTAAGGGTGACCATCTATGCAGTCCCCCGAACATTGTCATAGGCTTGCTGTAATTCCCGCGCTTCTGTCTCTAACTGTTGTAGCATTGGGTCCTCCTATAAGGAAGTGAGGGTGACAAGTGACTAGTCCAACAATCCTGTGCAATCCTGTATAGCGTGCTCTATCTCTTCCAACCCCGATTAAATGGTGCAGTGGAGCGACTCTCTGATTTTCGAGGTTGTAGAGGAGTGCACCTTCACTCGTAGCTCTACGATCTGTAGGTTCAGGTCCAACTGAACCTTTGCGGCCTCCTTCTAGGTCCTATGGGCTCTAGCTACCAGTTGATGGATCTTTTTCACGGTGGGGAGTGCCGCCGGCACGGCCATCTCCAAAATTTTGCTATATGCCTTCTCCACTACCTGTTCTAATCCCTGGTTCTGGGCGTGATCAAAAATTGGATCCTCAAACTCTCTTAAAGCTACCCTAACTCTGTAAAAACTCATACCGAAGTTTAAAGTCCTATGGATGTTAAAGCCTATCAGAAATAACCTTTGAACAATGACAATTTGCAGCTAGCACAGAGCAATGGGGACCTTCAGTCAAAGCCCATTGATCGTTGGCCCATGGGGACTGTGCATGGCACAAAAATGGTAGTTAGGAGGCTCAGATTAGAAAACAGAGGTTGTTTCTGATGTGCAATTAGCGCTTAGTATTGCTGGGCAAAACCCTTTGATAAGGAAAAGCCCCGAGTTCTGGGTCACAAGGGAAGCCGAGAAAATGTGGGAAAAGCGCTAAAACAAACAGCGGGTCCCACTCTCCAAAACTGGCAGTATATCAGAGGCACCCTTGGGAGGTAAGCAGATTTGGCTAAAACCTAGCGATCCCATTCAGCGCCCAACGCGTGGCAGGCGAAGGAGAGAGAAAACCATCGCTCATCACGTGCTAACGATCGAGCAAGTCCACCACGCAAAATGAGTGAATGTCGTAGGATCTGGGGGATCCAGATCTGACGGTGGAGACTGTGCCTGATGGGAAACTAGATTCAATGAAGAAAATAAGCTTCGGCACATAAAGGTTGAAGTCCGATTGGATTGCTGAGTTGGTGGATGAATCATTTCACGGAGTAACCTAAGTGACGAACCGTTTGAGGAAGAGTTGGCTTAGCTCGTAGGGAGAAAATTGGCCACCTCTCTATGCAGCGTTATAGTGATGACAACGCAGAGCAGGGAACTCCAGCAGACAGAGGCAGGCAAGCCAAAGAGCTAGGAGAGGAAGTGAATAGTCATGAGATGGATTGGCGTTAAGCCACGAATAGACAGAGAGTAAAAAGGGGGCAGAAAAAGGGAGAAAAAGGAGAAGGAAGCAGTAAGAAGACCTGGAAGCAAAAGAACCAGAGCCGAGCTCACTGTAATAGGCAAAGCCACCAGAGGTTGGAGGCAGAGCCGCAGAGACGGAGAGCTCAACTAACAGTAGCATATTGTTGTTGGAATTGCTTGGAGGTCGAGTGATTCACAGAGGCATGCAAAGGCTGAGAGAAAGAGATTAGAGAGCCAGAGCAAACAACTAGAGCCAAGAGCCAGAGCAAGCACCAGAAGCGAGAGATGAGAGCTAGAACCAGAGCCCAAGCCACAGAGACAGAGCTAGAGTCAGAGCCATAACCAGAGCAAAGAGCCAGAGCCAGAGCCAAGAGCCAGAGCTAGAAAGTCGAAGAGCTCCAAGAGCCAAGGGATAAGATGGTATTTTGAGCCCAATGTTCCTGTATAAAACATTGGAGTTAAGTGTATCACTTGTAAAAGAATTGAAGCCATAATCCCAGAGAGCCTAATTGAGTTGATTAGAGCTCAAGGAGATGTAGCCCAAGATGTCAGGGTGAAATCCATATTATACTATTGTCTTACGTGTTTGCTTTTACTGCTACTTTAACTACTGTTATGTGCATTTATATATCAGTTTAAGTATCTTCCCATATCAGCACAAACAACAAATTTTAAAGTAAATAATCAACTAAAAACAAATACAAGTATACACCCATATTTTCAAGCATTTCTTAATTCCACATTGGTTAATCATTAAGACTAGGGAAAATTTAAAGCTTTGGAAGTGGGAGAGGTTCTTGTAAGTTAGACAAGAAGCCTATGAGCCCCATTTTCATATCAGGTGGTATCAGAGCTTAGGATTGATTAACCCCGCCTCCAAAGAAGGTTGTATTAGAATGTTTGATTGATAGGGCAAAGATTGCTTGTTTGAAAGGTGTTTGGACAGTCAAGGATTGGTTGCCTCATCGATTGTATGCTTGATTTTAGACTGACTATTGTTTGAGTTTGCAGAGGCGAAGGGAAAGCTATTGATAGTTCAGTCCAGGAAGGCCAAGAAGGAAGAAGGGTTGAAGGCATTCTTCTTATCCCCAAAAGACCTCAAAGCAACCCTTGAGGCACAAGAGGTTTGTTGCAAAAGGTTGCTTGAGTAAGCTCTTTATTAATCGTGTTTGAAGTTCTCTTCTTCATTGGCATAATGACAACTTCTACAAGTGAGTTCTCAAATTCTTCTTGCTCCCAAAGTTCCTTTAATGGATACATGAAGCAAGACTTGTCCACCATGACAGATATGGTGAGAGAAATGTATGAGGATGGAAGGAAGAGCAACATACTTAGAGAGCAGTTGAATTCCGTGGAGGAAGAGAAGCAAATGCTTATTGGAAAATTGCAGGAAATCGAGAGGCAACTTCATATTGCAAATATGAACCTGAGAAGGATGCATGAGTTGGAGTCACAACTCTTTGTTGCAAAAGAAGCCTTGGCCAAGTATCAGCTTGAAGAAGAGGTAAATCATTCCTATTTCTCTTCAAATTCTTCTAAGAATGCTTTATTTGGTTCTTTTGAAAAACATACCATAAGCATAGGTTCCAAGCTAATTTCCAAGATGGTCTATGAAGGAAAAGGATTGGGAAAACATGCACAAGGTATTGTTGAGCCAATAATGATTGAGGAAAGGCCTAAGTACTTGGGTCTTGGCTATGGACAGTCTTATGGAGAGAGTTCCAAAGCTGCCATGAAGTCCATTGAAACAGTTCCTAAAAGGAGTTTCATTGCAGGTCCTCTACCTCAGAAGTGTGAGGATTGTATTCTGGAGGAATGCAATAGCTTAAAACATCAATTGCATGATGCAGGTGTTCAAAAGCACACACTTGAACTAGAGGGTTGTGGAAACTCTGATAGCCTTGAAGAAAGTGATAGTGTTCCAAAGGGAGCTACTTCTTCATTTGTTTCACCTCCTCATGAAGGAAATAAAGGTGAAAGAGGTAGGTATAAATCTGGTTCAAAACACATTCATTTTGATTTTGTAAAGCATGGAAAAATAATTGCATGTTCCTTTTGTGGTTTGGATAACCATTATGTTTCTAAATGTTGGAAGAGGATGGCCACATACAGGAAACTTTTGAAGGAAAAGAAGCAAGCAGCCAAAGGTCCACAAGACAAGGGCAATCATGCATTAAAAGGATGCACATGTGTTGCACTTACTGCCATAAGCAAGGGAATATTACTGAAAGGTGTTGGACTTTGAATCCAACACTGCTTCCACCAAAGCTAAAGGAGAAGGTGGAAAAAGAAAATGGCAAGGATGGAAATAAAGATCCCACAATTGATGTGGTTCAGGATGATTCACATATTGATGTTGATGTGCAGACAAAGGAGGTACCTTTGAAATGGATTGGTAAGAAATGGTTAGAATTCTTATCCAATTAAGACAACATGTCCTTTGATGCATCTATTTGCATTTATTTTTGGAATAATGCAAGTTGCAGGATCTTACCAATGGTAAATAGAAAGAAGTTGAGTTGTGGAAACTCACTTTATTGCTGAAACAATATGTTCATTTCAGCTTCGAAAGTACAGTGTGCTTAAGCGAAAGTTGAAGGATGAAATGCATGCATGAGAATGATGTGCACGTACATAGGGATGCTGATGATTTCCTTGTTTTGAACATGTATGCGTAATTAACATGAAGGGTTGATTGCTTTGACATGCATTTGATACCATGTTGGCTTGGGAGAAGTTAACTTGGTCTCTAAAATGGAGATGAGGATGAAGTGTTTCATATTTTAGAAAAGAGTCCTAAAGGTCTTTTTCCTACATGCTTGACTTGAAGGGTCATTTGTTGTAAAGGCATGTTTTATTGGCTTGATTATCTAGCTAATCATTTGTATGCAGATATAAGACATGGAAGGGTTCACAAGATGTGAAATATGTTTCTTTGTTGAAGCAGGAGTTAGCCCATGCAGTTGTTGTCTGTATGCATGCTATTGTTAATAGTTGTTGTTGGCAGCGTTTCAAACACGTACAAATGAAAGTTTTGTGGAGTAGATGTACTTCACATTTGTTTGAGCCACCTTGGATCAAGGATCAAGGCAAAGAAGTTCAAACTACCTTCTGTAAACTTCACAGCAGAAGTTCTGCATGAAGTCAAGGAGGAAAATAGTTCTTCCTGAGACGACCAACCCATCCAAGAAGGGAAGTGGTTAGAGATTTTGGTTCAGAGGCACTATGCAAAGGCAAGTGTAGGGAGGATGAAATAAGAGGGTGTTGTTACTCTCATTTACTGCTTAAATCAGTATATCAGTCTTTTGGTGGACCAAAAGTTCTTTTAGTGGGAAGGTGTGATCTGAAATTGGATCCTCAAACTCTCTTAAAGCTACCCGAACTCTGTAAAAACTCATACCGAAGTTTAAAGTCCTATGGATGTTGAAGCCTATCAGAAATAACCTCTGAACAACGACAATTTGCAGCTAGCACAGAGCAATGGGGACCTTCAGTCAAAGAACATTGACCATTGGCCCATGGGGACTGTGTGTGGTGCAAAAATGGCAGCTAGGGGCTCAGATCAGAAAATGGAGGTTGTTTCTGAGGCTATTTCTGTTTCTAATCACACATCGCTAAGCAAAACCCCTCGAGAAGGAAAAGCCCCGAGTGCTCGGTCACAAGGGAAGACAAGAAACCATGGGAAAAGCACTAAAATAGACGATGGGTCCCACGCTCCAAAACTAGTGGTATATCGGAGGTACCCTTGGGCGGTAAGCAGATTTGGCTGAAACCTAGCGATCCCATTTAGTGCTCGATGCGTGGCAGGTGGAGGAGAGAGAAAATTGCCGCTCATCATGCGCTAACAGTCGAGCAAGTCAACCGTGTGAAATGAGCGAATGTTGTAGGATCTGGGGGATCCAAATCTGATGGTGGAGACTGTGCCTGATGGGAAACCAGATTCGACAGAGAAAATAAGCTTCGGCACATAAAGGTTGAAGTCCGATTGGACCACTGAGTTGGCAGATGAATCATTTCATGGAGTAACCTAAGTGACGAACCATTTCAGGAAGAGCTGGCTTAGCTCGTAGGGAGACAAGTGGCCACCTCTCTGTGCAATGTTATAGTGATGATGATGCAGAGGAGGGAACTCCAGCAGACAGAGGTAGGCAAGCCGAAGAGTCAGGAGAGGAATTGAACAGTCATGAGATGGATCAGCATTAAGCCACGAACAGACAGAGAGTAAAAGGGGGCAGAAAAAGGGAGAAAAAGGAGAAGGAAGTAGTAACCAGACCTGGAAGTAAAAGAACCAGAGCCGAGCTCACTGTAATAGGCAGAGCCACCAGAGGTTGGAGGCAGAGCCACGGAGGTGGAGAGCTCAACTAACAGCAGCATATTGTTGTTGGAATTGCTTGGAGGTCAAGCAATTCATAGAGGCATGCAAAGGCCAAGAGAAAGAGCTTAGAGAGCCAGAGAAAATAGCCAAAGCAAGTGCCAGAAGCGAGAGCTGAGAGCTAGAACCAGAGCTCAAGCCACAAAGCCAAAGCTAGAGTCAGAGCCACAGCCAGAGCAAAGAGCTAGAGCCAGAGCTAAGAGCCAGAGCTGAAAAACCGAAGAGCTCCAAGAGCCAAGGGATAAGATGGTATTCTGAGCCTAATGTTCATGTATAAAACATTGGAGTTAAGTGTAGCACTTGTAAAAGAATTGAAGCCATAATCCCAGAGAGCCTAATCGAGTTGATTAGAGCTCAAGGAGATGTAGCCCAAGATATCAGGGTGAACTCCATATTATATTGTTGCCTTATGTGTTTGTTTTTACTGCTGCTTTAACTACTGTTATGTGCATTTCTATATCAGTTTAAGTATATTCCCATATTAGCACAAACAACAGATTTTAAAGTAAATAATAAACTGAAAACAAATACAAGCATACACCCATATTTTCAAGCATTTCTTAATTCCACATTGGTTAATCATTAAGACTTGGGAAAATTTAAAGCTTTGGAAGTGGGAGAGGTTCTTGTAAGTTACACAAGAAGCCTAAGAGCCCCATTTTCAGATCAGGGCGACCGGATTGTCATGCTACAGGCTGAGCTGTTCTAAGTTTACCTTTTGCTCACTCAAGACTTGGAGAGCGCGGCCCTCCCTGGCGCGAAGCTCACCAGTTATCCTATCCTACAGCTGATAGAGGGTTTCTCTGGGAAGGGCGACCAAATTAAATCCCCAGCCCCTCATGTCACCTTCAGCTTCTGCGAAGACAACGCCTTCTGGTAACATCAAGGTGTTCGTTGTGCATGCACGCACCATCTGCTCAACTTTGGCTATATCGTCCGCAAGATGTAGTGTCATCACTCCTGGGGTTCACACCTGTAATGCCTGCAACTACTCTTTGAGCACCCCCAACACAGTTGTCTACTCCATCATCAATTCTTCCAGAGCATCCTTAGTGACATCGCGAATCGGTTTGCTACTTTCCACAAGGTCTCCCTCCACAGTCTTTGTTGTCTTTGTCTTTTTGCATGCGGGTGGCTGCTCTTGGTCGCATGGCCTCTTGAGTTGGGTCACTTTTGTTGTAAGGTCTATGCATTCCTGTGTCTCTACCTCCCCCTATATGTCCTACTTTGTGGACATTTCCTGACCTTCCTCGATCTCCTCAGTGGGCGCAGTTGTGGTTTGTACCATCTGCTCTCTTTTTGTTGCCTCAGCCATCTTCCCCTACGTGCCGCGTCCTGTTCCTGATGCTTTCTCTCTGCCAGCTTCACGATGTGCAGCTTGGTCTCCCTCTTCCTCTGCTGTGCTGCGATCTTTTCCAGTTCCACCAAGCTCATGGCGCACCACTCCAGATACCATGATGCCATTACTTTGAAGATTGCATCGTCTGTGGCAATGAACGATAGCTTTACCCACTCTTGGGTTGGATCCTTGCACGCCCGGATATACAGGTTATGCATATCCGCCTTGAATTCTGTCGTGCTTTGTAAACTGTTATATACTGTCAGGGACAAGCGCGGCCTGTAGTTGATCCATGTTTGTAAGGTCACCTCTACAAATACCCAAAACACTTTTATCTCTCGAATCCTCGTCACGTCTTTGGTTGCCCAGAGTGAGGTGTACCTCATGTCCTCAGGTAGGTTCCTCTCAATGGTGGGAAACTAGCTGTCTGATGGTAGCTCCCTGGCAACCAACAGGATGGATAAGAGCAACCATGCATAGTGGAAGGTCTTTCCCTGGTCCTAGTCCTCCCTACAATTCATCAAAAATTCATCCCAAAGAAACTGTGCCCAGTTGAACTGGACCCCTTCTGCACACTACTCCACCAACGCAATTACAGATGTTGGCACTTCATCTACGTGGCATTTCCTCATGAGCTTGCTGGCCAACAGCTGGGTGATGATGCGCACCCTTTGGTCCTTGATGCCTACTATTACATACCCTCGCTTCCTCTTCTCTAGCTTATATTTGGCCTTCATAGCTTCTACGAGGCCCAAGTCACTGCTCTTTCCTGCAATGTCTGCAGGATTGCTTCCTTTAATGGGCAGTCGTGAAATTCGGTGAATTAAGTTAGTCGTGATGGGAATCAGCTCCTCCAGCCAAAGATACCCATCATGTACTAGACACAGTAGCTTCTGGATGACAAAAATTGTGATGGGCGTGCAGTGGCAGTGGGGTATCCATCACAGATGGAGTAACCCAGCCTTCTCCACACCGCGCAACCATTTCTGTTGCAGTAATTTCTCTGTGGAAAACTGGGGGAACTTCTCACTATTCGCGAGGTCCTAGTCTTCAAATTTTATATTCAGTACCCATCCCAGTGGCAGACCGTCAACCCTTATCTCATTTGGAAGAAGTTGGGTCTAGAGCGCACTCTTCGTGGCCTCCAGGTCCTTTGGTATCTTGGCTGACACTTTTTGTTAGCCTCCTGTTGCAACAGGTGTTCATCTTTCATGATTGACATTTTTACATGCCAAATATGTCATACTTTGCATACTGCAATGCTCCATATTTCCAAAAGAGGCCAAAGAAGAGGCCCTAAAAGTGTGCTAGTCTAAATGCCACTGATGTATTCCAAATTTCGATGAGTTAACCATTTTTGAAGAATTTTCTGTTAAGGGAAGGCCAAACAGCTTAATCTTGGCTTCCCTAGGTTTCAATTTCTTGTTTTAGAATGTAGAGAATGAAAATCTATCCAAACAGTTTAATCTTGGCAGATTTGTAGATAGGTAGAGAAACAAAGGAGCCCAACTGCTTAATCTGGGCCCTTGGAAGAAATAAGTGTAGATTTAGATATGAGGACAGCAAAAAGAAAAAAAGGATA
This sequence comes from Pinus tabuliformis, assembly GCA_031772625.1. Lineage (NCBI taxonomy): Eukaryota > Viridiplantae > Streptophyta > Pinopsida > Pinales > Pinaceae > Pinus > Pinus tabuliformis. Next base: position 146,767,627 of record CM062810.1, on the reverse strand, counting down.
ATCAGGGTCTGCAAGTCCAAGTGCACCCATGCAAAAAGAAGAAAAAATGTTAGGTAAGTAGGCTGGGTAAGTAGTTTTGTGGTTGCAGAATCAAGCTGTGTGATCCATTTCATGTTTTCAAGTGTTATATCTTTTCAGATCACAGTTATGATGCAGTTTTTCATTTGGAGGAGCTCAAGCGAGGCATGTCTAACTCCCCCTTCTTCTCATTTCCCAAATCACTTACTAACATCCCCTTGAGGACCTTGGGATCTGCCCAACTAGTCCTGTTATCACTTCAATTTTTGTAAAGCACCAAGTCAAGCTTTTACTTTCTCAATGAAAAGAAGCCACATTGTTTGTGTGTAAAAATCATGTCTCCACAGTTCATTCACTTCCAATGTCTAAGTTTCAGCTCACAAACTTAGCCTCCCCCCTACACTTCACCTCAAAAATTCATATTAACTCCTAACTCTACTATCTAGCTCCCTAGATCATTTCCTTATCCCCTATTATACAAAAAACTATATAAAATCCCAAAAATATTACATATCCCCCCTATAGCACTATAGCTATGTACATACAGTTCTGGGATATAATAGTCCACCTGGGACTATTATGAACCCATCTGTTTCATAACCCTGGGATTGGACTAACCTCTGGTTAGGCTAATAACCTATACCCACCCTTTTATCCTCAAAACCTTATAATTCTACCTCCGCAGTCATTTCCCCAATGTCTAATGTTTAATAGTTTTGGTTAAACATTAAAATTAACCCACGACCCACATTAACCAAGTTTTTTTGACCCCCTCATCGCGTTTTTATTTAAATATGTCTGGTGGGTCCCGTCCCTAACCCCCTATCACCTCACCTTTACCGCCAGCCGTCCGATGCCCAGCGCCCGAGATCAACAATGGGCGGTAATTCCTACTCCCTGATCTGCCTGAGTTTAACGTCCGGGGAATGGGCGGTTTCCTCGTCGTACCCCCACCACGTGTCAGCCTCCTGATGTGTTCGGAGGCCTCTGCCCCAATACCGCCTGAGCGGAAAAGCGGTGTGGGAGAAAACCGGATACCGCCTTCCGCCCTCCTACGTCAGCACCACCTCATCATGACGTCATCATCCTGCGTCGGCCTCCTGCCACCATGTCCTTGCCACGTCGCTGCCATCGTACTGCCACGTCATCACCCCTACCGTACCGCCACATCACCCAGCCATATTGCTGACGTCACCCTGCCATGTCACTGCCATACTGGGACTCACCGCTGACGTCATCGTCAAAAAGGGCGCGAAGCGCGAAATCTGCACCAACGGATGCCCGGAATGAAAAACTGAGGCAGTTTTTGATGCGCGGTAATAGGCCAAAATGGAAGCCCTCTCATGGCGCAGCTACCAGCAGGGCCCGAAATTCGCAAAATCACAGGAATTTCTTCACATAGGTTCAGAAAAGGGGCAAAGATAGTTCTAAAGGCAACAGAGGGCCGAACAGTAGCCATAAAATGTCGATGGGACAGTTTAAGGCATTCAGAAGACATTAAAGAGCTCAGGTTCAGTGAAAGTGTATCAGAGGAAGTGGCGAAGACTATCAATTAGTGTTTTTATGGAAATCTTTATTTCCCAAAGCAGGTGAACATTGAGTGGCCTCCAACAAAGTCAAAGAAAGCGGTGAAAGCCCATCAAGGCTCTCCGATCACAGTTAAAGCATTTAAAGCCACCGAACAGCAATGGATCAGAGACCAATGTGCAGTTATGGCTAAATGAACAGCACATAGCCACCAGGACAGATTTCAGCTCATTTTTGAGGTGGTTGCCCCCAGCACATTAGATAGATATTTGTTGCATTTATTTAAAATAGATTTTAGGTTAATCACAGTTATTTTCATAGATCTTTTATGATCTGTTTTGTAGATATTTTGCTTATAAATACCACCCTCAGCTATGTATTAAGGGTTGGTTGGTTGTATAGCTCCAAGAGAGACTCGCTCTGTATACTTGATATTTTCCTTAATCAAAGACTGTTGAAAGCTTGGAGGATGGACTGTGTGCTGTGTATTAATGTTTTGAAGAATTGAATGTGGAATTCTTGTGCTGCAACATGACTCAATAAGTGCCTCTTACCTCTGTTTTCATTGATATATGCTCATATTATACATGTATCACCATCTAAATAGCAGAAAGAAAGATTAGCTTAGAACTTGCTCGGCTGCACTCTATGCTCAATTTCTGCTATTTCTTTATGTTTTCATCTGAATTGGTAATAAATATGAATTCCCTTTGGCTCATATTTACCCTAATTCACTCATGTTTGACAGTTATCTAGGAATTCTTTACTGCTCCTAGATAGAGCTCATTCACCTTCCCTCTGTTAAGCTGAAAGAGAGATTCTTAATTGCCTCTCATTCCTTAGCCTTCAATCCATCTCCATTTAGCTTGAAAGTTGTTTCATGTGTAGCTGTCTTGCTCCATATTCCTCTTGTGACCAAGAAAACGCACCAGTAGTCCTAATCCTTGACTCCATGCCCAATGGTTTGAAACTCTCATACTATACCTACCTCTCTACTTGAAAGCATCATCCTTCCCACCAAAACTTAAACAAAACCCCTTGAACTCAATAACTAGCCTAAAATCATCATCAACAAAGCTAAATCATAAAGAGAGAGCCCTCTCTGATTGCAGGTAGGCTAGGACCTGCAGTCCAAAGATTGGTTTGTGGTTACCTCGGTCGTATCCCTTAAGGAGCCAAGGGACAACCTGAGTGATAACATAATGGCAACTCCGCTGGGGACAATGAATTTTCCAATTGCTGTATATTCCTTAAATCTATAGATGAAGCCTGAATTTCAGCCAAGGAGCCTTTGAAACTGTTCTTGCTTTGCATTTACAGGAGTAAATAAAAGCTGCTTCAGTCAATCTTCATGCTAGTTTTAAGCTGTAGATAGCTATTTCAAAAATTTGATTGGTTCCTTGCTAATTCTAAAAACGTTCACAGAAAATACCAAAACAAGTTCAGAATCTGGCTCCCAAAAGGAACTCACGTTATACAAGGTCAAATCCAAACCCAAATCCCCCAGCTGCTTTTGAAAATCCCAATTTAATCCCAAGGAACCTCAGGAAGCTAGAGCGAATAGAAGATTTTGCTGATTCTAGTCCTGAAACAGTTCAGCCAAGCTATGTTCCAACCCCTGTCAAAGTTTTATTTTGTTCAACCCCTACTTCCCCTTGCTCATCATCCACCTCTCAAAGCACTCCTTCCACACCTCCATTTACTGCACATACTTCCACTACCACCACTGTTGTTACAACTATTCTGGTTGTTCCTGTTGTTCCACTTATCCCTGTAAACATGGCCAATAGATATGCACCCCTGCAATTACCTGCAAATCCTGGGGCTATGCCCCAGGATTATCAAACTAAAATCACATATTTTGATGGAACTGGTCCTTGCACAGCCCTTCAGCATAGCAAGAAGATGCAAGACTATTTTGAGAACTATGAGATAGATGATGATAGCATGAGAATGAAGATTTTTGTCCAAAGTTTGATAGATGATGTCAGGACTTGGTTTAGAGCACTCACAGCCAATTCCATAGCAGACCTAGAAGCCTTATACCAGTGATTTATCAACAGATGGGAGAACAAGAAAGACCCCTTGCACATATTATCTGAATATGACACCATTAAAAGAGGCCCTCAAGAGTCTGTCTTGGACTATTGTGCAAGATTTAATAATGTTTATAATGCAATACCACAGAACTTAAGACCTCCACCTGATCTTGCTTTGTATAAATTCCCTAATGGTTTTGATACTGACATGGCGTATCAGTTAAGGGAAAGAGCCCCTCAAACCCTTGCAGACATGTAAAATGTTGCTGTTAGCGTAGAGGCAAATCTAATTGCCAAAAGAAACAGAGCTAGAACCGAGAGAAGAACCACCTTTAAAGAGGAACCCTCAGCCTTAGATCAAAAGCTGGATGCTATTATCAGTGGCATGCACAGGCTGGGAGACAGAGTAGAGAGTGTTGAGAGGAAATCATCATGGGATGGACAACAACCTAATACCATAAGGAACCCAAATTTCAGGAAAACTCAGAACATAAATGCTGGTAGGTCTAGCCCAGACCATGATGTAAGGCCCCCTTTTCATGAAAATTATGCTGAAGCATCTACATCTAGTGAGCCCACAGAGGACACTCACATGAACTTAGTGGAGTTGAAGGCTGAGCAACAAATTTTCCTAACCCAAGCAGACCAAGATGAGCATGACTTTAATCAATTTCAAACTAAGTCTGGTGAGTCTTTTGACTTTAAACAGGGTTATGATTCAGTTGTTTATGAGGTCCACAAACAGTATAATCTAAGGACAAGAACCATAGATGTGCTTGGAAAGGTTAAACCAAATGATACCAAGCAGCCAAAGAAGATCAAAGAAAAGGTTGCCCTCATAGAAACTGCTGATAAAACAGTCCCTAATCCAAAGGATGTCACCATAGAGGATGTCACAGACATGCAGTCCTCTAATGATCAGCCTCTGCCACCTTCTTCCTCGAAAGAGAACTCGAACAACGTTCCAAAAAGCCCTCCTAAAACTGAAAAACCACAAGAAATCACTTCCCATAACGCTGATAAACAAGACCAAATTGCTGATACTCCAATGGAAAAAGGGAAGCCTGCCTCTCACAATACTAAAACCCAATCTGAAAAATCATTTGATTTAGAGGAAGAAATAGGTAAATTGAAGATATCTGTCCCTCTCTCGGAACTTGCCAAACATGATGTGTATAGGCAACAAATTCAAAGATCACTTCAAATGCCAGAGGTCAAGGATGATGTGAATGTTCTAGATGATACCCCTGAACTGCTGTTCGGTCCAGAAGTTAATGGAAAATCAACATATGGATCTGTTCTACCCTTTTATGTCAGTTTGCACATACATGACAAAGTCTTGCACAATGCTATGTTTGACTCAGGTGCCTCACACAATCTTATGCCCAAAGCTGTAATGGAGAAGCTAAACCTTGATGTCACTAGGCCATACAAAGATCTATTCTCCTTTGACTCAAGTCAAGTCAAGTGTTTAGGCCTCATCAAAGACTTGTGTGTCTCCTTAGTCCAATATCCCAACAAGACAATCCTCATGGATGTGGTGGTTGCTGACATTCCACCAAAGTATGGCATGCTATTGTCAAGATCTTGGGGAGCAAAACTCCAAGGATCCCTCCAATTAGACCTCTCTTATGCCACTATATCTGTCTTTGGGCAACCAAAGAGACTATATAGAGAAACATTGATGAAGTATGTGGTAACTAGTGAGGATAAGCCCCAAAATTTTCCTATTCACTCAATCCATTTTGATATGGATTCTTTTATTTTATTTAATGATGAAACAAGTCCTCCCACTGATGACAAGCCGTTGGCTTTAGAACTGGACACACACATCAATGAAGAATCGGTTGCCCATACTGCTGAAACTATCAAAACAATCAAGGCAACCAGCATACAAGAAGAACCTCCCCAAATAGAAAATTCAAATCTGCCAACTGCAAGAATGACTGAAACTCTTGATACTAACCACAAGCAAGAAATCACATGGTACTTAGAGTTTGATGGCTCTGTCAACAAGTTAGGAGCAGGGGCAGGTGTATGGATTCACAATACACATAATAATCATGCAGAAGGCCATGCCTACAGATTGAATTTCAAATGCACCAATAACATGGCAGAGTATGAGGCTCTCCTTTTAGGCCTTAAACTGCTCAAAGCTCTAGGAGCTGCAAAAGTGTCCATTCTAGGTGACTCTGATTTAATCATACAACAAATGAAAGGCAACTTTGTTACCAATGACAATAAAATGAGGGCCTATAGGAATTCTGCCACTAACATACTCAATGCATTCACTGAATCCAAGCTTGCCAAGATTTCAAGAAATCATAACATTCATGCACACAGCCTAGCCACTTTTGCTAGTACATGCAAGCTTCCCTTTGAGCCAAATCACCATTTTACTGCCGAGATAAAACATAGACCTGCTATCCCAAATAATGTTAAAGATTGGCAACTGTTTGAAAATGATGCCCAGATTAACAATTTCCTCACTCTTGAGCATGAGTTTTCAAATATTAACATTGACATGGATGCTATGACAGATGAACAACAGCAAACAAATGAAAATCAGCAGGTTGTAACAGCTGTAACAGCCAAACAAATGCTAAATCCAACTGTTTTTGACAATTCAAACATAAAAGAGCTTAAACAAATGCATTTGGAGGAAATAGCCGAAACAGAGGCCGAGATCGTTGATCTAAAAGATAAATTTCTCCCTGCTGGCCTCACTCCGTTAGAAGATATGTTTGATGCAAATGATGTGCCCAAAAAACCAAAAATGCAACCCTTAAATGCTGCTATAGAATAACACAACATTGGGACAATAGAGAAGCCTAAAATGATCAAACTATCTCAATCTTTTCCACCCGATCAAAAGCCCAAATATGTTGATTTGTTCAAAGAATTCCAAGATGTATTTGCTTGGAGTTATGAGGACTTGAAGTCCTATGACACCTCAGTGATCCAACACACCATTCCCTTAAAACCAAACCAAAAGCCCTTCAAACAAAAACTTAGAAGAATCAATCCTGTGCTCCTTCCTTTGATTGAAAAGGAAGTGAAAAGAATGTTTGAAGCAGGTATCATAGCACCCATCAGATTCTCTGAATGGGTATCCAATCTTGTTCCCACAAGAAAAAAGATAGGTGAGATTAGGCTATGTGTAGACCTAAGAAATTTAAACCAAGTATCCCTAAAAGACCACTACCCATTGCCAAAAATGGATCACATTCTACAAAGAGTAGTGGGGTCATCAAGAATTTCACTGCTTGATGGCTTTTCAGGTTTCAATCAAATACTGGTTCACCCGGATGACCAAGACAAGACAGCCTTTACCACACCGTGGGGAACATTTAAGTATGTGAAGATGCCTTTCGAACTTAAAAACACTGGTGCTACCTTTCAAAGGGCAATGGATATTGCATTTGCCAAGGAAATACATGATTTCCTAGTTGTCTACCTCGATGACTTAACCCCTTTCTCCAAATCTGATCAAGAGCACCTAAAACATTTGAGGCAAATATTCATGACATGTAGGAAATATGGCATTTCCTTAAACCCTAAGAAGTCTCTCTTTGGCCTTGAAGAAGGCAAACTACTTGGCCATATCATCTCAAAAGATGGTATTAGAATAGATCCAGAAAGGATCCAAGCCATTTTACAAATCCCATATCCCAGAAACATAAAAGAATTGCAAGCATTCCTTGGAAAGATCAATTTCCTAAGGATATTTATCGTGAATCTAGCCGAGCTGATAAGACTGTTAAGCAACATGTTAAAAAAGGATGCCAAGATAAAATGGTCTCTTGAAACCAAGAAAGCCTTTGAGAGTATCAAAGCTGCCTTAACCCAAGCCCCCGTCCTCACAAGTCCTCAATTTGATAGGGACTTCATCATATTCTCATTTGCATCTAAGCACACCATAGCTGCTGTCCTTTTGCAAAAGGATGATCAAGGAGTTGAAAAGCCAATTGCATTTTTCAGCTGAGCCTTAAGAGATGCCCCTTTAAAGTACCAAATCATGGAGAAGCAGGCCTATGCCCTTGTTAAAGCAATCAAAGATTTCCGAGTTTACATTTTATATTCACATGTGATTGCCTATGTCCCAAATGTTGTTGTAAAAGACATATTAACCCAAGAGGGGTTAGAAGGCAAAATAGGCAAGTGGATTACTAACATCCTTGAGTATGACATAGAAATAAAACCAACCAAGCTCATAAAGGGACAAGGTTTAGCCAAACTGATGTCCGAAACAAACTTTCAAGCCTTAGACATTAACCAATTGGACAATGAACAGGAGCTGGCGACTCCACAGATCAGTGAAACCTTTTTGCAATCTCCATGGTATGCTGATATATGCTTTGTATTGTTAAACCTGTTTGCTCCCCCAGGATTGTCCAAAACCAAGAAAAGATTTTTGAAAATGAAGGCTTTAAAGTTTTGTGTCATAGATGGTGCTTTATTTTGGAAAAATCATGAAGGCATACTGCTTAATTGTTTAAACATGAATGAAACTAACAATGTCATGAAAGAATTCCATGCAGAGGATTGTAGAGGACATCTATATTGGAAGTCCACTACTGATAAAATTTTAAAGGCTGGTTTCTATTGGCCCTCTTTGTTTGTAGATGTAAAGAAGTTTGCTATCTCATGTCATAAATGCCAAATCTTTGAGGGCAAAAGAAAGCTATTACCTTTGCCTCTTAAGCCCATCTCAACCGAGAAGCCCTTTCAACAATGGGGTCTTGACTTCATTGGAGAAATCCACCCCTCTTCCTCAGGCCAGCATAAGTGGATTTTAACAGCCACCGACTATTTCACCGACTATTATCCAATTCCTTGAGTGCAATATCCTTTCTAGATTTGACTGCCCTGAGAAGATCATCACTGACAACGCCGCTGCCTTCAAATCCAAAAAGATGATCAATTTTTGCCATAAATTTCACATAACCTTGGGCCACTCCACAGCCTATTACCCTCAAGGTAATGGCTTGGCTGAGTCATCTAACAAGAGCCTGATTAGTATTATCAAGAAGATCTTAGAAGAAAACAAAAATAATTGGCATAAAAAGCTCACAAATGCCATATGGGTAGATAGACTTTCAACAAAGAAATCCATTGGCATGAGCCCTTATGAGCTGGTGTATGGCATGGAGGCCAGATTTCCATCTTCCTTGGGTATTCCTATCATCAAGTTGTTACAAGAGATCCAAGCTAAACCAAATGATGTTCAACGAAGAATCAACCAGACCATTCATCTTCAGCAAACAAGAGAACAGGTCTATAACAGAGCTAAAATTTTGTAAGAGAAGCTCAAAAAGATGTTTGATAAGAGAGCTAAGGCTGAAGATTTATGTGTTGGCAACAAAGTTCTAAGGTGGGACTCACAAAGAGAAGACAAGGGCAAACATGCAAAATTTGATTTTTTATGGAAAGGTCCATTTGTTATCAGCGTTGCGCAGGGCAATAACACATATTTCCTCAAATCTGTAGAGGACGACATAACTGAAGAAGGCCCTATCAATGGCCGAATGCTAAAGCATTATTATGATCCCTGTTGTTGAACACAACGCAGCTGTATTATATTTGTACATAAATACTTGTATTTTCAGCAATTTGTTTCTTAGCAGGCCGAATAATGGAACAGTGCAGCAAAGTTTTTTAAAGGCAGAACCAAAGCAAGTCCTCCATTCAGATCTCTGTTATCATTGCATTAATCCCAGCAAAAAAGCAGGCAGTTTTTTCCGTCAATCGTATTAAAAGAAAGGAGGATTTTCAGTGCACATCAGCACCCTTTTCAAGACAGAATCAAGGAAAGTTCTCCAGTTTTGTTCCCCTATGTTGTGTTTATTTCAAAGGCAGGTTCTCAGGCAGAGATGCATATAATGATAGAGCACGCAGAAGAAAGCAGGCAATGCTGCTATGGTATAAAAATTCAGTTGATGAGAATGTTGTGTTCAGGTTTCAAAGTTTCAATCATTTGACAGCCAGCACAAGGGAAGTTTCAGCCTACAGCAACAAAAGAAGATCAAGGCAGTCTGACCTGCTATTCTTGGCTTTTCACAAGGAAAATCCATCCCCAAGTGGAGCCACTGTTAACCTCCTATTGCAACAGGTGTTCATCTTTCATGATTGACATTTTTACATGCCAAATATGTCATACTTTGCAAGGCTCCATATTTCCAAAAGAGGCCAAAGAAGAGGCCTTGAAAGTGTGCCAGTCTAAATGCCACTGTTGTATTCCAAATTTTGATGAGTTAACCATTTTTGAAGAATTTTCTGTTAAGGGAAGGCCAAACAGCTTAATCTTGGCTTCCCTAGGTTTCAATTTCTTGTTTTAGAATGTAGAGAATGAAAATATGTCCAAACAGTTTAATCTTGGCAGATTTGTAGATAGGTAGAGAAACAAAGGAGCCCAACTGCTTAATCTGGGCCCTTGGAAGAAATAAGTGTAGATTTAGATAGGAGGATAGCAAAAAGAAAAAAAGGATAATCAGGGTCTGCAAGTCCAAGTGCACCCATGCAAAAAGAAGAAAAAAAATGTTAGGTAAGTAGGCTGGGTAAGTAGTTGTGTGGTTGCAGAATCAAGCTGTGTGATCCATTTCATGTTTTCAAGTGTTATATCTTTTCATATCACAGTTATGATGCAGTTTTTCATTTGGAGGAGCTCAAGCGAGGCATGTCTAACTCCCCCTTCTTCTCATTCCCCAAATCACTTACTAACATCCCCTTGAGGACCTTGGGATCTGCCCAACCAATCCTGTTATCACTTCATTTTTGTAAAGCACCAAGTCAAGCTTTTACTTTCTTCAATGAAAAGAAGCCACATTTTTTGTGTGTAAAAATCATGTCTCCACAGTTCATTCACTTCCTATGTCTAAGTTTCAGCTCACAAACTTAGCCTCCCCCCTACACTTCACCTCACAAATTCATATTAACTCCTAACTCTACTATCTAGCTCCCTAGATCATTTCCTTATCCCCTATTATACAAAAATCTATATAAAATCCCAAAAATATTACATATCCCCCCTATAGCACTATAGCTATGTACATACAGTTCTGGGATATAATAGTCCACCTGGGACTATTATGAACCCATCCGTGTCATAACCCTGGGATTGGTCTAACCTCTGGTTAGGCTAATAACCTATACCCACCCCTTTATCCTCAAAACCTTATAATTCTACCTCCGCAGTCATTTCCCCAATGTCTAATGTTTAATAGTTTTGGTTAAACATTAAAATTAACCTGCAACCCACATTAACCAAGTTTTTTTGACCCCCTCGGCACGTTTTTATTTAAATATGTCGGGCGTGTCCCGTCCCTAACCCCCTATCACCTCACCTTTACCTCCAGTCGTCCGATGCCCAGCGCCCAAGATCAACAGTGGGCGGTAATTCCTGCGCCCCGATCTGCCGGAGTTTAACGTCCGGGGAATGGGCGGTTTCCCCGTTGTACCCCCGCCACGTGTCAGCCTCCCGATGTGTTCGGAGGCCTCTCCCGCAATACCGCCTTCCGCCCTCCTACGTCAGCACCACGTCATCATGATGTCATCATCCTACATCGGCCTCCTACCACCGTGTCCTTGCCACGTCATTGCCACATCACTGCCATCGTACTACCACGTCATCACCCCTACCGTACCGCCACATCACCCGACCGTACTGCTGACGTCACCCTGCCACGTCACCACCGTACTGGGACCCACCGCTGACGTCATGCTGATGTCATTGTCAAAAAGGGCGCAAAGCACGAAATATGCACCAACGGATGCCCAGAATGAAAAACCGAGGAAGTTTTTGATGCGTGATAATAGGCCAAAATGGAAGCCCTCTCATGGCGCGGCTACTAGTAGGTCCCGAAATTCGCAAAATCACAGGAATTTCTTCACATAGGTTCGGAAAAGGGGCAAAGATAGTTCTAAAGGCAACAGAGGGCCGAACAGCAGCCATAAAATGTCGATGGGATAGTTTAAAGCATTCAGAAGACATTAAAGAGCCCAGGTTCAGTGAAAGTGTATCAGAGGAAGCGGCGAAGACTATCAATTAGTGTTTTTATGGAAATCTTTATTTCCCAAAGCAGGTGAACATTGAATGGCCTCCAACAAAGTCAAAGAAAGCGGTGAAAGCCCATCAAGGCTCTCCGATCACAGTTAAAGCATTTAAAGCCACCGAACAGCAATGGATCAGAGACCAATGTGCAGTTATGGCTAAATGAACAGCATAGAGCCACCAGGATAGATTTCAGCTCATTTTTGAGGCGGTTGCCCCCAGCGCATTAGATAGATATTTGTTGCATTTATTTCAATAGATGTTAGGTTAATCGCAGTTATTTCCTCAGATCTTTTATGATCTGTTTTGTAGATATTTTGCTTATAAATACCACCCTCAGCTATGTATTAAGGGTTGGTTGGTTGTATAGCTCCAAGAGAGACTCGCTCTGTATACTTGATATTTTCCTTAATCAAAGACTGCTGAAAGCTTGGAGGATGGACTGTGTGCTGTGTATTAATGTTTTGAAGAATTGAATGTGGAATTCTTGTGCTGCAACATGACTCAATAAGTGCCTCTTACCTCTGTTTTCATTGATATATGCTCATATTATACATGTATCACCATCTAAATGGCAGAAAGAAAGATTAGTTCAGAACTTGCTCGGCTGCAATCTATGCTCAATTTCTGTTATTTCTTTATGTTTTCATCTGAATAGGTAATAAATATGAATTCCCTTCGGCTCATATTTACCCTAATTCACTCATGTTTGACAGTTGTCTAGGAATTCTTTACTGCTCCTAGATAAAGCTCATTCACCTTCCCTCTGTTAAGCTGAAAGAGAGATTCTTAATTGCCTCTCATTCCTTAGCCTTCAATCCATCTCCATTTAGCTTGAAAGTTGTTTCATGTGTAGCTATCTTGCTCGATATTCCTCTTGTGACCAAGAAAACGCACCAGCAGTCCTAATCCTTGACTCCATGCCCAATGGTTTGAAACTCTCATACTATACCTACCTCTCTACTTGACAGCATCATCCTTCCCACCAAAACTTAAACAAAACCCCTTGAACTCAATAACTAGCCTAAAATCATCATCAACAAAACTAAATCATAAAGAGGGAGCCCTCTCTGATTGCAGGTAGGCTAGGACCTGCAGTCCAAAGATTGGTTTGTGGTTACCTCGGCCGTATCCCTTAAGGAGCCAAGGGACAACCTAAGTGATAAAACTTTCCATGAGGGAATGTATGGGGGTAACTCTATCGCTAAAGGTACTTGGGAGACATTCTCTACCTCATCGTCCTGTGCCTCAATTTGGGCTATCAGGTCTTGCAAATCTTCCTCCTCCTCCTCCTCTGTTTCAACTGTGACAACTTTTCCCTTCTTTGTCATTGACAATTTACTAACTCTTGGTTTCTGTGGTGATACCCAGACTGGCCCCATTGGCTATTTGTTTTTCTGTGGTCGTGGCATGCGTGGGGACTTCGATACCTCTGGTGCGCCTGTTGCCTCTCCAGGCTCCTCTTGGGTCACCCGAGGCTCTTGGGTAACTTCCGTGAATCGCACTCTAGTTCTCGACATTGTGTCTATACTGGATTATGGTGGCAAGGTAGCTTGGTGCTCGCTGCTCTATACTAGCTCAAACATCAAACAACCAAGTGTTGCTTCATAGCTACTCCACAAAATTTTATAGTAACGTTTGATTTTAAACTTGGCGATTCCCTCCATATCTAAGTCGGCAATACCTTTTTGGCAGCAGATCATCCCGAATCTAGCTCTTAATTCCCACCTTAATGGCCCATCACCCGCTCCTTTCTGCCTTAAATTAGACCTCTTGTCATGAACACTGACATCAACGGTCACCTCCCAGCCTACCCGCGCAACAACGCAACTCCTTATGCGCGACCGCGATCCCTATGATAGACTGGCCCTATGCGGAACTTCCTTTCCGCATAGCTCTCTTGTAGAATTTTTTATAGTCTTGCGCCTTCTTTCAACTTCTTGGAGTGTTGAGACTGTGCTTCCTACAGATAGTCAGGTGGTCACCCCCTTGGTATGAGGTTTCGATTTTCCTGCTAGCCGAGGCTGCGGGCACCCCTCAAATACCCTTGCAGTCGGTAGTGTCTCACATTCTTCTTTGTGTGGTACGCTCCCCTGTTTAGTAAGGTGCGGTTGTAGCCATGATAGCAGGGTTGCAACTCTTTCTAATGTAGTAGTAGGGCTAGCTAGACTTGATCCCAGCATGCTTAGTTTCTCGCGGCCCACTTGCGCGACTTCAGTTTTTAGTTCGCTGATTTCTTTGTCCAATGTCACACTTCTCTTCCTCAGTTGTGCCCACTTGTCATCGAGTTCACGAAGTTTCATACTCCCTCGCCAAAGGTATTCTTGCAACTGCCTAATTCCTTTACCCAAGTCCTCGCGTCCTATCCCATTTGTCCTCCTGATTTCCTGTCTTCTTGACATTGTTGAGGTCATTTCCACGCTCTGGTTTTTGCTTATGGTCCTATAGGCCCATCGAACTGTTGGTACGTGCAGGTCCCAATCCATTTGTCCTACCTGGTAAACTCTATTCATGATTCCACGTAGCTTTGTGAATGCTTCATCCCGGGCTATTTGTGGTGTGCGTCGCTTCTCCTGTTGCTACGTTAGGTTCTAATTTTTTATCCTTAGCCTATGATGTGCTTGCCCAACACTCATATGCACCCATCGAAACAGGTGGGCGTGCAAACTACTTCACCCTAGCTGTCCGGCTTGCACTCGACACTGGGGACTTCCAAACCGTAAGTGCATCCATCTTCTACACTCACGCCAGTGCCCAATGTTCTTCTACTGTGTCTGCCACCATCATGCAGGTGTCGCATGCAATGCCCATTTCATCACACCATACTGCTGCTGTTTTGGTACTGACCTTTCTAACTTATCTAAGAATTCATCCACGCCTGTCCCCCCATCATACGTTGGCAATTCCCTTGCTTCGGTCCTCATGCACCACAGTGATCTAATCATCATGTTGCAATTTATCGTTGTTACTTCGTGTTGCCGGTTCTGCCAACGTTCTATTTCTTCATCTAAATCCGAAGTACAGGAACTGTCGCACTCCCATGAGATTCTTCCATACTCAGTCGGGTTCACTCGATCCTAGTCTTGCACCATTATCTGACAGATGCAATCCAGCTCATTGTCATTTTCATCCTCGCGCACAAGTTCAGTGTAGTGCGCCCCTTCGGCTAGATCGAGCGGAACTACTATGCGTAGGGAATTTTTCTCCAAAATCATTTTCCCTTCTTCAAGTTGATGACTCCATTCATATCTGTGGCCCAGTCTATCCCTAACAATGCAGAGTAAGGGTTACTGTCATCCACAATCTCTATTACCTCAAGGTACATTTTCATGCTCGCACCTTCGATATCCACTATTACCCCTTGCAATCTTCCCATGGGCATGATCTTTTTTTGGTTCAGCATCCGTAATTGGATAGGAGACTACAGTAACGCGGGTCTGCCCATGCGTTCCCATGTTTGCTTTGGTAAAACATTCGCGTCCAAGCCCAGGTCTAGGATGACCTGATCCATCTCATATTCGCCAATTTGCGATGTCAACTGCATTTCCCTCCCGGTGCGCAATGCATGCTTTCCCATCTTTTGGACTACACGCGGTTCCCCTGACCCTGCACACCTAATTATCAACTCCTGTAATCCTTTAATCGCCTTATTTTCATGTAGCGGCTTCATGCACATCTCTAAAAAGGTAGTAAGCATAGAAGGATCCATTCCCAGTTCTCATTGATCCTTACTACCTAAAGTAGAGGCCTCTGTGAAGCTCTTCTTAGCTTCCATAAACGTTTCCCTTGTGTGCTCCAAGTCAAGCTCAGGTTCCTTCATAGGAGCCTTGTGAACCCATGTATCATCCTCGGGTTGCTTTCCCTTATCTTCCCCTGTGGTCGTGCCACTTCTGAGCACCATGTTCACGTTGGGGTCTTCTTCACGCGGTTCAGACCTCATCATTTGGATATTCTAAGTCGGAGCAGGGTGTAGTACCCCTTTCTCATGCATTTGTGCGATCAACGTTGGACAATCTACTGCTTCATGATCAAACTAGTAACAGTATAGACAACATGTTCTGGTCGGGTTCGTACAGTCATGCACGTAGTGCCCATGTCCTCTACAATTATAGTAAATTAACTGTCTGCACCCTTGTCTGGGTCCCATTCCCCCTCATCATCATCTGCGTCCTTGGAATCCACCGCACGCTATTGTTGCGGCTGGATCCTGACCTCGCGCCTTGATCTGCATCCTGTAGGCAGGTGTTTGATCCATCAACAACTCATAACTCTGACAGTTTTGCTCATCGTGGCCCACTGATCTACAAAAGTTACAAAATAGCTGTTGTGGAGTCTGTGTATACTTCTACAATAGGTGACAGTTGTCCATAGTGTGCTTTCCTCCCACCTGACAGATCGCGCACCAGAGCGCAGGTGCTGCACTTGGCCTTGCCTGTGCCTCTGGTCTCAACGACATTGGTCCCCCTCCTGCCAAGTAGTTCGCGAATACCAAACAGTGATCCTTATCGTAGCCCTGGCCTTTACATTTTATTCACCACACTTCTTTGGATGCTTCCGGCCGGGGTGCCCTATCTTGCTTCAAACTCTGCATCTCCAAGCATAGGTACTATAGCTGTGCCTGGATTAGCCCCAAATCTTGTATTGGTGTTTCATGCAACCTCATCGCCATTTCCAATGCTTCCGCCTGGGTTGAGAGCTTCTGTTGTGACAACGTCGTCCTCAAGTGTGGTGTCAAAGATGCCACAAACCACTCGCGGTTCTGTGCATCTGTAAATGTCATATTAGCCTCATGGATCATACTTTTCATCCTCTAATCTAGATCCCATGGGGTTTTGCCTGGAAGCATCGTGATCTCCTTAAATCCGATGATCGACTGCATTTTGGATTTCGGCCAGCTAATTTCTCTATTCAATGCGATTTGGATCTCCTCTATTCCTGCATTTGGGTGATCATTCGAGTGCTTGATATACCAAGTCAATGCGCGATCCTGTAGTGCGCTTACCAATCTTGCCTTCTTAATGTTGTCATCTGTAACCCCGTGTGATTCCCACATTACTCTTACTATGAACCAAAACTGATCCGGATCTTCATTCCCTACTCCTCCGAATACAGACAGCTTGATCGCGCTTTCCATGCTAAACTATTGGTTTGGTGGGGGGGGTGTGGGCGAAGATGGAGGTGAAGGAGGCGACGTGAGTGGTGGCATACGTGGGGATGGTAAATGCGGAATGCGTTGCCTTATCAAACTGACCGCACTCCTTAGAGAAACCTAAGCGTGCTCTTCCTCGCTCGCTCGCAGAGGTGAAATTAAAGGACTGTTTCCTAACCCTTCGATACCTTTGTAGACCTTTCCACTCCATGTCGTTCCACTCATTAATGTATTCACATCACCCGTTTTTCACATAACAACATCTTAATCCAGGTATTCAAAGATTTGATGTACTTACCTCACGGTCCCTTGAGAAAACGTCTTTCTGCTTCGTTGTAGCTTACAGTTGTGTCTATCGTAAATTTAGTGATAAACCCTCCTATTATCCAATCGAGCCAATGGTCTACAGCCCGCGCGATCTTATATTCTGAGGCCTCTAGCCTGCTCACCAACTCCAGAGTCCACACTATTGGTTTATCAAGCTTATACCTTCCCTGGCTATCGTCTAACCTCATGATCCAAACATACAGCTCTGAAGAGAAGGACGCAAAGAAGATCTTGTGGATTCCCGTATATATGTAGCGATCCAGCCACCTCTTCTCAGATATCTGCAGGGTTTTGTTTTCCTATATCACAAACTCGTGAAGCTTCTGGTCCAACCAATTTTCAAGTTCCTTCTCCTTAGGGTTCTAGTGTTCCGACATCAGACATCCCTTAGGCAAATCCCGGTCCTAGCAATGGAACCATTTGTTGGCTTGTTGGGGCTTGACCTAGGTTCATAAGGGTTTTAGCTAAACAAATCCCGAAACTACCGGCCCTTTCGGCAATAGTCCATGAATCGTGGACTGAGGTCTCACCCGAGGTAGTATGGGAGGGTGCTGGAACCAAGTTTCCGCACCCTAGGGATGTCTAGACAAAGTCTAGAAGGTCCGTGAACCAGTCCTACGCGTTGTGCTACTTTTGCGCAGCTGCCAGTTTAGTGAAACTACCTTCGTGCAGCTTGGATGACGAGCGTGATTGTTCTTTACCCTTTATAGAGCTTAGTAGTATTATGGATCTTGAATTAAATTAAGTGGGTCCAATGCTTTCCTCTATCATTCAACATAAATAAACATGCACGCAATTATAAACTGTAAATAGATGCGTAAACAGAAATAGAGCAACAAACATGCGAGATTCCAAAACCAACTTATCTTTATTAATGCTTTTTCCTATTACAATCCACTTCCTGCCCTGCGCACATAGCTGCAGGGGTCCGCGCACACAGCTGGGGACTCTACTAGGCCTCTACTCACATAACTGCAGAGCCTCTTCCACTACTACGACCCATTCTCAGACTTACAGACTCAGAGTAACTATCGCATCCAGCCTCCCATACACTTTAGATCCGAACCAAAGCTTACTAAAGAAATGACTTCTACACTTAGAGCCTTGCTCTATTTATACATTTCCATGGTCCACGAACCATGGGCAGGCTGACTCACTTTCTATTATCTTACATTATTTTTGGGCAGACAACCCTTTGACTTGACTCATTACAACTCATGCTCCATGCACTTCGCGGAGGCTTTACAATACCATTACCCAAAACTGTGGGCTTTAAGCCCCAAAACCGTTATGCGGGGGATCCACTGCCCAACACTTTCATCATAGAGGACTTCCATACTCCCACAAATAGTCCCCCTTATGCTGCCACCATTTTTTCAGAGAGAGGCAGATAGATTATTACCAGATACTCTTGCATCCTAGGATATCCCTTAGATGAGCATGTGGATGAGGTTGTCCTAGCCTTTCTTTCCATTTTTAGCCTAGGAAAGCCTCCTGCTATGATTTACAATTATGCTCAGTTCAATGTAGATAGGATACATGAACAGTTCACTAGACTACCAACTGAGAGAGTCTTCAAGTACTCCTCTGTGTTATTTCATATGTTTTTATATTATCAATCAGACAAATTCCCTGTCAACATCCAGAAGTTGGATACCAAATGGAATCCAAGGTTAGTTATTTATTGGACACCCTTGATCCATAAATACTCCACTGCATTCACCTATAAGGATTTAATTGATTCATTTGTCCATCCAGTCATGAACATGCTGGCCAATATCCCTCAGCCAAGAAATCAAAAGGGTGTTACAGTTGGCCAAGAATAGTAAGGTGGGAGACTGGTATCTGTAGGAGAACCACACAGAGATTAGAATTTATGGATGCCAACTTTCCCCTTACAAACTGCCCAAATACCTCCCTATGAGGATATTTGCACTGGAATATTTTAGGCAGATCATCAATTTTGATGAATTCAACTTCCCAGCAGCTAGGAAGAAAACCCAATTTAAAATGAAAAATCAATTAGGCCCCTTCATTTGTTATAATAGAGAGGTTGGACCAGAGGTTGACAAGATGTTGTAGAAAATGAAATTCAAGAACAACTTTATGTGGCAGTATAACCCTCATGGGGTCATAAATAAGCTAAGAATCAAAGTCAAATTAGGACCTTTCATCCACCAGCCTAGACTACATATTGAGAGGTTTGCCAACCAATAAGAATGGTTGGAAAACACATTAATTGACATGGATATCATAGTAGTGGATGTAGAAAATACACTGATTGTTGTAGAGAAACAAATTGATGAGAGTTCTTTCCTGCAGGTTTGAGAACTGGGGGAACCCATGAATATTCCTCCTATTTTATAAACCCCATCGAATGAGGAGAGAAACCCAAAGAAAAATAGGGAGGAGGGTTCTAGTTCTGCTATGGAGACCACAAATGAGCATTTTGAGCTCAGGAAAAGGCCCAAGCTGAATCCTGTAACTGAATAGGAAGAAACCATTGAATCAGTGGAAATCACTGACACTAATACAATGGTGGAAAGAAGAAAAGGCACAGCTGCTTCAGGAGAAACACAACAGCCATCAACATCTAACACTCAACTGATTGAGAGACAGCTCAGTGTTGAGGTTTCTTCTTTTACCAAGCCAGCAGATAAGGAAAAAGATATCAAGGACAGGTACAAGGAGATCAAGTTAAGAAATGAGAAGTTGAAGGCTGAAACATATGCCCAATACTTCAAGCACACACCAGCTAATCAAAGCAGGCTGATGTCAGCTTTTGACATCAAAGCAGGGAAAATGCAAGTGTCCTTCATGTAGCCAACTGTCCAGTAGCCAAAGACATCAGTTGACTACAAAAAAATAGACTTTGAGGTGTTGGCCAGGGATGTTCATCCCATTGACCAGATAGAATTCCACAAGAAGGCAGGAGAGATGATCTACTCCACCTTGACAGGAAATGCCATGGCTACACATAAGCTATAGAATTCATTAGATAACATTACAGCCCAATATAAATTGGAAAAAGCCTCCTCATAGGCCAAGGACAATAGGATAAAGTCATTAGAGGACTCGGTAATTGAGCTAGGACATGATCCCAATGACATCAAAGCTGTTGAGAAGTTGATCAAGAAGAAGAATGAGGACATTGCAGCTCTTAAAATACAATTAAAACTTCCTCATTCAAAGCAGCCACAGACAAAAGAGGTCCTGGAGAACCAAAAAAATCAGGATGAGATGATGGACCTGGTTCTACAATTGAATGATCAATTGAAGGAAATGGAAAAGGAGTTGGACAGATTGATGCAGTTAAGACAAGCTATTCTAGAGACTGACCCTACCACTATTATCCCAACAGTTACTACTGCAGTACCTTCCACTTTGGGAGCATCATTAGCTCCTACAGCTCTAATGGCTACAACACTGCCAACTTCTACAGCATCTACATCAACAACAAGGTCAACAGGTGATGAGGCAAGTAAGTTGGTCAAAGCAATGGAAGACATGTCCATTCAGACCACTGAAATGAACAAGCTCAAGGAAAAGGTAACTAGTCTAGAGACTGACTACAAGCTTGCCCAAATTATGCATAAAGAGGAAGTACAGAAATCAACCAGAATGAATGAAAGAATAAAAAACTTGGAGAAGGAATTAACTTTGAAGGAACCCCTTGGACAGGCTAAGGAACAATTATGGGCCAATATCATTGACTCTATCAATGATATTTGGCCATCCATTCAAGTAATTTTTGAACATATTGACTTAGTGAAGCAAGCTACAGAGGCCATACAAAGAGTAAAAGCAGAACTGGGAGACATGCCAGAGGAAGCTGCAAGGATCATTCACTTCCTCAACTCCAAAAATAAGTATGAATTGCAGGAATTAGAGATACTTGATAGGACAGCTACAATATTAGAAGTAAAACGGGTCCTCGCCAAGAGGAACTTAATATTAAACCTTGAAGATAAGTGCCAAACCATGCAACTGGCTATAGACAGATTCATGGTTAACTTTGAAGTTTTGAGGCAAAAGGGTCTGCCCAATCCCTTGGTAATAAATGATAAGTTAATGACACAGGAGGACTACAATAGAAAAATCAGAGAAGTGGCCAGAGATCAAGTGAACACTTCATCTATGAAAGGGATACCAACTGGCAAGGTCCTATACCAAACTTTTGAGAACTTGTTTTACCTCCAGCATGAGGTAAAACACATTTTTGTGAATAAGCCTACTTTTACCAAGTACACGGAGGAAAATGAGATTTACAGGAAGATGATAAATATCCAATTACTAGATGCTGAAACATGGGAGAAATTAAATGACTTACTATAGAAATACACAGTCAAAATGTAAAAATCTACAGTAAGATTGAAAAGCACAGTAAAAGGATAAAGATAGGCCAGCCAGATGAAAGTGTATCAGTTGAAAGGTCAGAGTGAATAGAACATCCAGCGTGAAGACAAAATAGAAAAGCAGAGATTAAAAGGAAAAATATCAAAGATTAAAGACAACACAACCTAATAAACAGGGACAACAAACAACAGTTCAATAGTTGTCTCTATCTTCTTGCATGAAGATATTTCTTTCTCCTAGATTAATTCCCAAGACAGTTTGGGATATTTTGTAAATTATTTTTGTATAAATACTTCATAGTTCGAAGTATTGAGTGTGGATTGCTATACATTTGTAGAGTTATTTTGATCATAAACCTAAGGATTATTGTACCAATTTTTCAAGTCAGCAGACTGGACCAAGTAATAAAGAGATTGCATTACAGGATTCACATGTTGAGCTATTATAGTGAAGTATTTTCTTTGTCAAATTTGTTATTTTCTTAGTGAAGTATTTTCTTTATCAAATTTGTTATTTTCTTATGCTTTTCACAAACTTGAATGTTATCTAAGGTTGAATGAATTAACTAGAAATTTATCTCAGAATTTGTTTAAGTACACTCTGTTTTAAATAGTTTATCATTTACATGTTTTCTTCTGATATCCGGATCTGACAATCCTTAATTGCTCTCCCATCCTAGTTGACCTCTTTCACTTTCTTCATAATCCGGCCTAAGGAACCCTTAATTTTTCTTTGGATTCGATTGAAAACCACTTCACCATCCAACCTTGAGATCTGAAGTAACTCTGCTATATTGCCTTGTAGACATTGTTTTTAGAACTTGATCCAGTCCTGTTTTCTTGATATTTGACCCCATAGCCCAATGGTAAAAGACACCCCTCTTTTCATCTAAGTAAGTGATCCCACCACCAAATCCAAATCAAAACCCAAGTACAATCATAACTAGCCTAAAATCAAATAACTAAACAAAGTTAAATCATAAAGAGAGAGCCCTCTCTGAGAATTAGGAAGGCTAGATCCTAATCTCCAAAGTAGGTTTCTGGTTACCTCTAATCATTTCTTTCTAATCAACTCCTGAGAAATATTGAAGTGATAACATATTAGCAACCATACTGGGGACTTCGATCCTCAGTGTAATAAAACTTCAAGGAAACCTAAAATTTCATCTTTTGCCCCTTAAGGTCATTTTAAAGAGTTGATGTTAAAAAGTTTCAAAAAACAATAAAAAAAATTAAAATTTTGGCTCCCAAAAAGACTCACTATACCCGGGTAAATCTGAATCCAAACCCTGCTACAATAGTTGATGACCCAGACAAGATTTTAAAAAAACCAAAAAGGGTAGAAACTCAAGCAAGTAGTAGCCAGTTAGTTAAAGCAAATTCACTCCCCGAGGAATTATCAACTTTAGAGGAAATTCCATTTGATTTGTCATTTGACCTCTCATTGTTTAGAACTAAATCAGAGAATGCAATTCATGAAACTGTGTTAGACCCTAATTTTATTCAATTCATTGAGTCAAAAAATGTGCCTATACATCCAGATTTAGATAAACTTGGGCTGGATACTTTTGACAAGTTAGAAGCTTTAACCTCCAGATTGATAAGCCATATAGATGATGCTTACCTTCAACAATCAGTGGAATTAGCTGCTCTCACTGCTGCTACCTCTGAAACTTCTGCACAATCTTCAAATACTGTAAATACACCCTCATTTACTATCACCTCACCTATAATATCCACCATAGTTCATTCCCCTAAAACAATTGTTCATCAGCTTCCTATCCAACAAAACACCTCAACCTCATCTAATTCATCTCCATCCATTTCAAGCCCTTCCTCAAGCACCAGAACTTTACTCCCTATTCAAGCCAAGATCTCAGCCATGGCAGACAGATATGCACCTTTGGTTTTACCAACACAACTCCATGCCATGCCCCAAGATTATCAAAGAAAAATCTTTTTGTTTGATGCTACTGGTCAATATACCGCCCAACAACATGTGAACAAAATGACTGACTATTTTTAGTTGCATGAGAGTGATGAATCTGATGTCCAAATGAGGTTGTTTGCCCAAACATTAACTGGGGATGTTAAGAAATGGTTCAAAGCTTTACCTGTTAATCATAATGCAGACTTAGCTGCTTTTCATAGATTATTCATTGATAAATGGGAGAGAAAGAAAAACCCTCTGCAAATACTTTTTGAATATGATAACATTAGAAGAGCTCCTAATGAGTCAGTTTAGGATTATTGTACTAGGTTCAATAGCATCTACAATGCAATCCCTACTAATATTAATCCTTTTCCAGACCTAGCATTAATCAAATTCCCTGATGGTTTTGTCACTGACATGTCATACCAATTAAGGGAAAGAAACCCTAAAACATTGGAACAAATGCAAAGTAATGTTGTTAGTGTAGAATCCAATCTATTAGCTAAGAAAGCTAGAATGAGAAATGAAAAAAGAGTTGTCATTAAAGAGGAAACTTCCACTTCTAATGGTAAAATAGATAGTTTAGCAAAGAGTGTAGAAAGAATAATGGATAGATTAGAAAACATGGAAAGAAAAACTAAATGGGAGAATCAACAGCGACCCCCAATAAGAAACCCCAACTTCAGGAAGAATCCTAACACTGGAAAGAATGCAATACCAGATCAGCAAATTAGACCACCCTTCCAGGAAAACTATGTTGAGGGTTCCCTATATACTCCATGCATTCTGATATGGATTATTTTATCTTGTACAATTTAGAACATGAAAAAAATGAAATCACAACTCTAGAACAAAAATACAAAACACCTGATAGTGAAAACATTTTTCATGAGTCTCTGTGGCATTTGCATTTTGATGGATCTGTGAATGGACTAGGAGCAGGTGCAGGAGTGCAGATTCACAACATGGAAAACAATCATTCTGAGGTTCATGCATTTATATTAAACTTTAAATGCACAAATAACATGGCAGAATATGAAGCTCTAATCATAGGAATACAAATGGTTAGAAAACTTGGAGCCAAGAGAGTTTCTATAATGGGAGAGTTGGAATTGATTATTAAACAAATCAAAGGTGAATACTCTGTAAATAATCCCAGACTGAGGCAATATAGAGAGAATGTCATAGATTTTATCAAAGACCTTCTTGAAACCGACTCTGCTCCCATTCCTAGGAAACAAAATATGCAAGCCCATAGTCTAGCCACTTTTGCTATTACCTGCAAATTGCCTTTTCAACCCAACCACCAGTACACTGCAAAAGTGAGACATAGACCTGTCATACCTGACAATTTGAAATATTGGCAGATTTTCTCACAAGATTCTCAAATTTATGATTTCATGAATGTTGAAGGTGAGTTTCAAAATTGTAATATAAATACAGATTGTACAGTAGAAAATAACATAGATAGTGACATAGATGTAAATATTTTAGAAATAGGTAAACCCACTAATTTTACTAAACTAGAAATAGATAACTTAGAAAATGTAGAAATATAAGAAATAATGAATGATGATCCTGAAATTCTAAACCTTAAAAATAACTTTTCACCTAAGGGATTAGTCCCCTTAAAGGATTTGTTTGATTCAAATGATGTAGCTAGGAAAACAAAAATGGAGCCTTTAATGGCAGATATAGAAGAATGTAACATAGGAATTGAAGAAAGACCTAAGTTCATTAAAATATCAAAAGCCTTGCCTCCAGATGAAAAGGTTAAATATATAAGTCTATTCAAAGAGTTTCAAGATGTCTTTGCCTGGAGTTATGAAGACCTAAAGTCTTATGACACCAGCATAATTCAACACAAGATAACTATCAAAGAAGATCATAAAAATTTTAAACAAAAACTTAGGAGAATTTATCCAATTCTTATGCCATCAATTGAAAAGGAAGTCAAAAGGATGTATGATGCCCAAATCATAGCTCCCATTAGATATTCAGATTGGGTCTCAAACTTAGTCACTACTAGGAAGAAAACAAGAGAAATCAGACTCTGCGTTGATTTCAGAAATTTGAACAAAGTCTCATTGAAAGATAACTATCCTCTCCCAAAAATGGACCATATTCTTCAGAGGGTAGTAGGTTCATCCATAATTTCATTGCTTGATGGATTTTCTGGATACAACCAAATCTTAGTTCAACCAGAGGACCAAGCAAAAACTGCATTTACTACTCCTTGGGGTACTTTCATGTATTTGAAAATGCCTTTTGGATTAATGAATGCAAGAGCAACATTTCAAAGAGCTATGGATATATTTTTCCAAAGAAATCAATGACTTCTTAGTTGTTTATGAAGATGACATCACAGTCTTTTCTAAATCTGATAATGAACATCTAGATCACTTGAGAATAGTTTTCATTAATTGCAAAAAATTTGGTATTTCCTTAAATCCCAAAAATACACTCTTTGGTCTAGAAGAAGGTAAACTCTTGGGACATATAATATCTAAAGATGGAATTAGAATAGATCCAGCTAGAATAGAGGCTATCCTGACCATCACCCATCCTAGAAACATCAAAGAATTACAATCATTTTTAGGCAAAATAATTTTTCTTAGAAGATTTATTTCAAATTTAGCAGAATTAATTAGAGAACTAAGTAACATGTTAAGAAAATAGTTAGCACTAAAATGGACAGTGGAAGCTAAACAGTCTTTTGAGGCCATCAAACAAGCCCTTACCAAAACTCCAGTCCTCATAAGTCCTGACTTTCAAAAAGATTTTATAATCTTTTATTTTGCTTCTACGCATACTATTGCAGCAATCTTGTTGCAAAAGAATGATCAAGGATATGAACAGCCCATTGCATTTTTCAGTAAATCTTTAAGAGATGAAACACTAAAGTACAACATAATGGAAAAATAGGCATTAGCTTTAGTGAAAGATATT
This sequence comes from Pinus tabuliformis, assembly GCA_031772625.1. NCBI lineage: Eukaryota > Viridiplantae > Streptophyta > Pinopsida > Pinales > Pinaceae > Pinus > Pinus tabuliformis. Next base: position 146,741,280 of record CM062810.1, on the reverse strand, counting down.
AAATATTTTAGAGTGTACATCTTGTATTCACACATCATTGCTTATGTTCCAAATTCAGTAGTAAAGGACATTTTGACACAAAATGGGCCTGAAGGAAAGAGAGGCAAATGGATTTCCACTATTTTGGAATATGACATAGAAATAAAGCCTACAAAACTTATCAAAGGCCAAGGTTTAGCCAAACTCATTGCTGAATTGAACTGTTAGGCCTTAGATATAAATTTCATTAGTGCCCTAGATGATCAAGAAGAGATGGAAACTCCACAGATCAATGAACCTTTTACAAATTCATCTTGGTATGCAGATATCATATTTGTCTTACTAAACTTACAAGCTCCTCCTGGTTTATCTAGAAATAAAGCTTGATTTTTTAAAATGAAATCAATGAGATATTGTATCATAGATAATGCTTTATTTTGGAAAGATAATGGTGGCATTCTATTAAATTGTTGCTGAAAAATGAAGCTAATAAAATTATGCAAGAATTTCATGTAGAAGATTGTGGAGGACACTTGTATTGGAAAACAACTGCTGACAAGATTCTGAGGGCTAGTTTTTACTGGCTCACTCTTTTTTCAGATGTCAAGAAACATGTGACCTCCTGTCATAAGTGTTGAATATTTGAGGGTGAAAGGAAGCTTTTACCTTTACCTCTCAAACCCATATCCACAAAAGTGCCATTTCAACAATGGGGTTTAGACTTCATTGGAGAAATTCACCCATCCTCCTCAGCCCAGCATAAATGGATTTTGATAGCCACTGATTACTTCACCAAATGGATAGAAGCCATCCCTTCTAGACAAGAAACAGACTCTATCATTATCTCATTCCTTAAAAGCAATATCCTGTCAAGATTTGGATTCCCCCAAAAGCTCATTACTGATAATGCAGCTGCTTTTAAATACAAGAAAATGGTAGACTTTTGTAACAAATATCACATTACCCTTGGCCATTCCACTACCTATTACCCTCAAGGTAATGGACTTGCATAATCCTCTAACAAAAGCCTTGTCAATATCATTAAGAAACTGCTAGAAGAAAACAAGAAGACATGGAATAAAAAGTTGGTCAATGCCTTATGGGCAGATAGACTAACTACCAAAAAGTCCATTGGTACATCTCCTTATCAGTTAGTATATGGAATGGATGATGTTTTTCCATCCTCTTTAGGAGTGCCAGTGATGAAGATCATCCAAGAGTTGTAGGTAGAACCGAATGATATCCAGAGGAGGATAAATCAAACAATACACTTGTAGCAAACCAGAGAAGAAGTCTATGTCAAATCACAAGTAATCCAAGATAAAATCAAAAAGATTTTTGACAAAAAGACTAAAGCTAATGATTTTTACATAGGTGACAAAGTACTTAAATGGGATTCTAGAAGAGAAGACAAGGGAAAACATGGCAAATTTGATTTCCTATGGCAAGGCCCTTATGTCATTTATGGTTACAGAGGTAACAATGCATTTTTCTTGAGAGAATTAGATGGAACAGATCTACCAGGAGGACCTATCAATGGTAGAATGTTGAAGCATTACTTTTCCACAGATTAACAGTAGTTCAATTTACTTTACTCATTGTATATAACATTGCAGAATTTAGATTGGATTGGATGGTAATCTTTTGAAGTTGAAGCCCGAAGATAAGGCCCTGAGCTTTGAAGGGTTCACCATCATAAGTATGAATAAAGAAGAATCACAAAAGAGCAGTTTACAAGTTAACTTCAGCCACAGTTTCAAAGGTTACTGATCTTAAAGTTCTTGACATTTCGCCAAGAAATGCCATCCCCAAGTCAAGCCACTGTCAGGGTCATATAATAATAGGATTCATAATTTTGAATTGGTTATGGTTAGTCTTTTACTATCGTACATACTTTTTCTTTCTGCAAAATGTTTTCCATATTAAAAAATAAAAAATGTGAAGAGGTTATGTCCTAAAAGAATAATCAAAGGACAAAAAGAAAGAGAAAATATCAAAAAAGTGAAAAATATGAAGCCAAAAAAATAAATAAAATAGATAATGAAAGTGTGCAAATTCAAATGCCACTACTTTTTACTTTACTATGCAAAATAAGGTTGTGTGCAGCTTGTCACAAATGCCACAATCCATGATGGTCAAATAACTTAATCTTGACTTATTCATGCTTTAAATTTTATGTTGATAGATAGAGAATAAAGATCTAACCAAACTATTCAACCTTGGCAGATCAATGGTTAGGTAGAGAATAAAAATGAGCTTATCAGCTTAATCTGAGCCATTGGAAGTTATAATGATAGAATTAGATAGTTTTCTTGTCAAATGAAAAGGAAATAAAGGGTCAGCAAGCTCAAATGCACCCAGTAAAATGAAGAAAAAATGTTAGGATAAATAAAGGGTAGGTACAAGAAAGGTTGCAAATGTACAAGGTTGTTGAGTCAAAAGCACATTTATTATGCTTAATCCTATGTTTCACGTGTAGGAGCATTTATGATAAAGAAACGATGTTCACAAGTTTATTTAACTAATTTCCCCTCATTTCACTATGCCCCCACATGCTTATTTTCTAATTTCCTCGTTCCATTTATAAGTCCCCTTTTCCCCTCATTATGACCTTTACCCCTTGGTTTCACACATTTCCCTAGTAATTACCCTTCAAAATCATTTCCCTACCCATAACCCCCTTTCCCTAGTGTGAAACCGATTCCCGATTGCAAATATTAACCTCCCCCCTTATTAATTGCCCTATTAACCCTCAAAAACCCATAAAACCCCCTTATCCTAAGTTTTTATCCCCCCACATTATTTAATTAACTCCCCGCTTCATATTTCCCTAACAAACCCTTTTAACCCACCAACCCTCAGTGCAGTTAAAAAACCCCGCCACATAACCCCTGGTACCACTTTATTAAATCGTTGCTTATATCTAATCCCTACCTTATACACTAATTAAATACAATTTTTTGTAATTAAAACCCCGGGCCCCACAAATTCCTTTCCCAATTCCCTTTGTGCATCTTAACCACATGACAATCATCTGATCTCCCACCCCCAGATCCGATGTTGTGCATCCATATCGCACGGGTTCACTATCTGATAGATAGCAGCTCGAGAGCACGCGAGGTTTGCGGTTTTCCTAGGCGTTATTCTTCTACGTGGCAGCCCCAAGCTAGATCACGTGCTCACAAAAAATACCACCTGCCCTCCAAAAGCGATGCGATGGCCCAGAAAACCACCTCCCCGCTCAGACCAAAAACTGCCCACTATTCATTTATATTTTCTGCGCCAAAATGTGACAGTTGCCTATTAAAAGGCCGAAAAAGCCCCAATTCACTCTTTTCACTTGTTTTCATTGTAACTGCTGCTCAAGCCATTCTGTGACACCCTGAACCTCTATGACCAAATTGACCACTATCTGCTACCTAAAGAAGCTTCGAACACCTAATTCAAGCAACCAGTTGATAGTTCAAGCTACTATACCCTCTGCATTCACCATTGAACCCAGTTTGCAAGCCAGACCGCCAAATTCCAGGTATTCTTGAGAAAAACCGGAACAACCCTCTCAATTTGAAATGTACAGTCCAATTGAAAGCTTAATTAATTGAAATTAATTAATAAACTTGCTTAAATTGAAGAGAATTTACTTGTATACCCCAAACCCTTCTTTTACAGACTGTAACTACCATCCCACTATTCCAAGGCTTCCAAACCTCACTTCTACAACCACTATAGGCCTAATTCATATCCATAAACTTAGTCATGGCTTCCCAAACCTCTCTAGATGTGAGACCTTTGTCAACCCCTCACTTGGACATCGACCACCTAGCATTAGTAGACAAATATTTTCAAATAAAGGATACTACTTCCCCAACTTACCTTCTAAAGCTCCACTGCTGGAGTAAGGACAGATTCCTAAACCAGAACGATGACATCCACCTTTGGGAATCTAATTTACCCAAATATTTGTTTCCAGAAGTACACCCTTTACCACACATCATCCACTTCTACAATTCCTGTTACATTCCTAGCAAAAGCGCTATTATCACCCCTAACCAACAACTGTTATTTACCATCATTGCAGAATATATCAACCAAATGTTGCAGGTCCAACCAAGCCCTAATGCGACCCCACTGTCTATTGGTGACTTACTGGACCTATATGTCAAGTTAGACCTGGCCAAAATAGCACAAATTTTCCATAATTTCATCATAGAGGACCGCCATACTCCCACAGATAGTCCCCCTTATGCTGCCACCATTATTTTAGAGAGAGGAAGACATATTATTACCATGCTCTCTTGCATCCTAGGATATACCTCAGATGAGCATGTGGATGAGGTTTTCCTGGCCTTTCTTTCCATTTTTATCCCAGGCAAGCCTCCTACTGTGATTTACAACTATGCTCAATTCATTGCAGACAGGATGCATGAACAGTTCACTAGACTACCAACTAAGAGAGTCTTCAAGTACTCCTCTGTGTTATTTCATATGTTTTTATATTATCAATCAGACAAATTCCTTGTCAGCATCCAGAAGTTGGATACCAAAGGGAATCCAAGGTCAGTTATTTATTGGACACCCTTGATCCATAAATACTCCACTACATTCACCTATAAGGATTTCATTGATTCATTTGTCCATCTAGTCATGAACATGTTGACCAGTATCCCTCAGCCCAGAATTAGCCAAGAAATCAAAAGGGTGTTACAGTGGGCCAAGAATAGTAAGGTGGGAGACTGGTATCTGTACCAGAACCACACAGAGATTAGAATTTATGTATGCCAACTTTCTCCTTACAAACTTCCCAAATACCTCCCTATGAGGATATTTGCACTAGAATATTTTAGGCAGATCATCAATTTTGATGAAGTCAACTTCCTAGCAGCTAGGAAGAAAACCCAATTTAAAATGAAAAATCAATTAGGCCCCTTCATTTGTAATAATAGAGAGGTTGGACCAGAGGCTGACAAGATGTTGCAGGAAATGAAATTTAGGAACAACTTTATGTGGCAATATGACCCTCATGGGGTCATAAATAAGTTAAGAATCAAGGTCAAATTAGGACCTTTCATCCACCATCCTAGACCGGATATTGAGAGGTTTTCCAACCAATCAGAATGGTTGGAAAACACATTAATTGACATGGATAGCACAATAGTGGGTGTAGAAAATACATTGATTGATGTAGAGAAACAAATTGATGAGAGTTCTTTCCTATAGGTTCGAGAACTAGGGGAACCCATGAATATTCCTCATGTTTTACAAACCCCGGCAAATGAGGAGAGAAACCCAAAGAGAAACAGGGAGGAGGGTTCCAGTTCTGCTATGGAGACCACATATGAGCATTTTGAGCTCGGGAAAATGCCCAAGCTAAATATTGTAACTGAACATGAAAAGACCATTGAATCAGTGGAAATCACTGACACTGATACAATGGTGGGAAGAAGAAAAGGCACAAATGCTTCAGGAGAAACACATTAGCCATCAACATATAACACTCAACTGATTGAGAGACAACTCAATGTTGAGGTTTCTTCTTTTATGAGGCTAGCAGATAAGGAAAAAGATATCAAGGACAGGTACATATAAGTTGAGAAATGAGAAGTTGAAAGCTGAAACATATGCCCAATACATCAAGCACACACCAGCTAATTAGAGCAGGTTGATGTCATCTTTTGACATCAAAGGAGGGAAAATACAAGTGTCCTTCATGCAGCCAACTGTCCAGCAACCAAAGACATCAGCTAACTATAGAAAAAATGGACTTTGAGGTGTTGGCCAGGGATGTTCATCCCATTGACCAGATAGAATTCCACAAGCAAGCAGGAGAGATGATCTACTCCACCTTGATAGGAAAGGCCATGGTTGCACATAAGTTGCAGAATTCATTAGATAACATTACAACCCAATATAAATTGGAAAAGGCCTCCTCACAGGCCAAGGACAATAGGATCAAGTCATTGGAGGACTTGGTAATTGAGCTAGGACATGATCCCAATGACATCAAAGCTGTTGAGAAGTTGATCAAGAAGAAGAATGAGGACATTCCAGCTCTTAAAATACAATTAAAACTTCCTCATTTAGAGAACCCAAAGAAAAAAGAGGTCCTAGAGAGCTAAACAAATAAGGAGGAGATGATCGACCTGGTTCTACAATTGAATGATCAACTGAAGGAAATGGAAAAGGAGTTGGATAGCTTGATGTAGTTAAAACAAGCTAGTCTAGAGACTGCCCCTGCCACTGTTATCCCAATAGTTACTACTACAGTACCTTCCACTTTGGCAGCATCATTAGCTCCTACATCTCCAATGGCTACAACACTGTCAGCTTCTACAACATCTACATCAGCAACATGGTCAACGGGTGATGAGGTAAGTAAGTTGATCAAAGAAATGGAAGACATGTCTATTCAGACCACTAAAATGAACAAGCTCAAGGAAAATGTAACCAGTCTAGAGACTGACTACAAGCTTGCCCAAATTATGCATAAAGAGGAAGTACATAAATCAACCAGAATGAATGAAAGAATAAAAAACTTGGATAAGGAATTAACTTTGAAGGAACCCTTTGGACAGGCTAAGGAACAATTATGGGCAAATATCATTGACTCTGTCAATGATATTTGGCCGTCCATTCAATTAATTTTTGAATATATTGACTTAGTGAAGTAGGCTACAGAGGCCATACAAAGAGTAAAAGCAGAACTGGGAGACATGCGAGAGGAAGCTACAAGGATCATTCACTTCCTCAACTCGAAAAATAAGTACAAATTGCAGGAATTAGAGATACCTGACAGGACAGGTACAATATTAGAAGTAAAAATGGTCCTCACGAAGAGGAATTTAATGTTAAACCTTGAAGTTCCAAACCATGCAACTGGCTATAGTCAAATTCATGGTTAAATTTGAAGTTTTGAGGCAAAAGGGTCTGCCCAATCCCTTGGTAATAAATGATAAGTTAATGAAACAAGAGGACTACAATAGCAAAATCAGAGAAGTGGCCAAAGATCAAGTGAACACTTCATCTATGAAAGGGATGCCCTATACTAAACTTTTGAGAACTTGTTTTACCTCTAGCATGAGGTAAAACACATTTTTGTGAATAAGCCTACTTTTACCAAGTACATGGAGGTAGATGAGATTTACAGGAAGATGATAAATATCAATTACCAGATGCTAAAACATGGGAGAAATTAAATGAATTATTGTAGAAATACACAGTCAAAATGTAAAAATCTACAATAAGGTTGAAAAGCACAGTAAAAGGATAATGACAGGCCAGCCAAATGAAAGTGTATTAGATGAAAGTGTATTAGTTGAAAGGTCAGAGTGAAAAGAACATCCACCATGAAGACCAAACAACAAAGTAGATATTAAAAGGAAAAATATCAGAGATTAAAGACATCACAACCTAATAAATAGGGACAGAAAACAACAATTCAATAGTTGTCTCTATCTTCTTGCATGAAGATATTTCTTTCTCCTAGATTAATTCCCAACACAATTTGGGATATTTCGTAAACTATTTTTGTATAAATACTTCATAGTTCGAAGCATTGAGTGTGGATTTCTATACATTTGTAGAGTTATTTTGATCATAAACCTAAGGGTTATTGTACCAATTTTTCAAGTCAGCAAACTAGACCAAGTAATAAATAAATTGCATTATAGGATTCATGTGTTGAGCTATTACAATGAATTATTTTCTTTGTCAAATTTGTTATTTTCTTAGTGAAGTATTTTCTTTGTCAAATTTGTTATTTTCTTATGTTTTTCACAAACTTGAATGTTATCTAAAGTTGAATGAATTAACTGGAAATTTATCTCAAAATTTGTTTAAGTACACTCTGTTTTGAACAATTGATCATTTACATGTTTTCTTCTGATATCCAGATCTAAGAATCCTTAATTGCTCTCCCATCCCGGTTGACCTCTTTCACTTTCTTCATAATCTGGCCTAAGGAACCCTTAATTGCTCTTTGGATCCGATTGAAAACCACTTCACCATCCAGCCTTGAGATCTGAAGTAACTCTGCTATCTTGCCCTGTAGACACTATTTTTAGAACTTGATCCAGTCCTATTTGCCTGATATTTGACCCCATAGCCCAATGGTAAAAGACACCCCTCTTTTCATCTAATTAAGTGATCCCACCACCAAATCCAAATCAAAACCCAAGTACAATCATAACTAGCCTAAAATCAAATAACTAAACAAAGTTAAATCATAAAGAGAGAGCCCTCTCTGAGAATTAGGAAGGCTAGATCCTAATCTCCAAAGTACGTTTAATGTTACCTCTAATCATTTCTTTCTAATCAACTCCTGAGAAATATTGGAGTGATAATAGAATGGATTAAAAAATACATTTTCCTCCAAATTGACATGTACATCCATTTTTCCACATTTCTTGCTTAAAGAAAGTAATAAATGACAAGATCCCTATCCAAGATATTCTACCAGAGATTAATGAAGGAGGTAAAATCATACTAGAAATAGAAGCAATCCTTGAAACAAGGGACTACCAACTGATAAATTGAGTAATTATTGAATAACTCATGAAATGGAAGAACCTAGTGGAAGAGTTGACATGTGAAGGATGAGTTATTAATGCCTAAAACAACCACAACTAGTCAAGTGTTGAGGAAAACGTTTTTTAAATGGAAGGGGAATGATAAGTCCTATACAAGCCCCCATATTAACCCTAAAAACCCTTATTAATCCCTACATATTAAGTTATTAAATTTATGTTGATATATTATTATGTAGTCCAGATACTTTCAATTTACCATTTCTTTGTAATTGTATCCTTTGCCTCCTATACATATATTACAAGGATACCTAGCCTAATTAGGATCATCATATCATATCTTGTATTATAGTAATTGTAAAATGAGGTTCTACCCTCATGGTGGATTATTTAATTTACTTATCAACATTTTTAAGTTGTATGGTTCATAACAATCTACTTGATGACTAAGAACCTATCACGACACCCATTTTCATATACCCATTAGTAGAACATTATGTTAGTGTCAGTATCTACATACTTCCATCAAGGATCAAAATTCACTCTTTGCATATGCATTTTAGGAGTCACATACTGAAAATTTTGCATAATTCCATTAGGTCATGATATACTGATCCACTGATGGTTGTTTTTTCTTCAGAAAATCTTTCCCTCATAGACTATACTTGCTGATCCTTCTTCAGATTGTCTTCAGTCAGGGTTTCATAATTAATCTGCAGTTCATTTCATTAGGTCATAGGGCATGATTTCATTAGGTCTAGGGTTTCATCACCAAGGTCAAGAAACTGATTTCAAAGTGTAAATAAAGGTCAGCAAGGATATGAGGAGGATCAATAAATCAAGCATGATGGCTTGTAAGTCATAGCTACTAAAATCATCATTTTTTTTAACCTAATGTAATTTTCACCTCAAAAACATCTTTTTGAGGTGAAAACAGAGTATTCTAGTTTATTTGTATTTCATATGTAATTTTAAGTTCCTATATGTAATAATTAATCTTAGCTGCACCAGAGAATTTCTCCTTGCTGCAAGACCAAAAAACACTGCAAGATTCAAGTCAAATTGAGCTTTTATCCACCTGCAAAGATACAAGAAGAAAAGGCATTAAAACAGAGTTTTGAAAAAGAACTAGAAACATTGAAAAAGTGGGTTTTTCAAAGTGAAAAATCAAAATCTCCTTCTATTTAAACCCTCATACTTCATTTTCAAATTCATTATCTTCATTTGCCAAGAAAGAAAGTGAAAGGGAGAAGAAAGAAAGTCGAGTTTGAGTGAGTTTGAGCAAAAAAATCTGGCGTTGCGCTTTTGGTAGAGAGGCGTTGCCCTTTTGGCTGAGACAGACTAGCGCTACGCTTTTGGAGGCAGGCACTGCACTTTTCACTCGGTGCTGCGCTTTTCCACAATTTTTCCAGAGAAAAATTGAATGGGCGCTGTGCTTTTGTCATGGCATTGCGCTTCTAAGTGAAGGCACTACGTGTTTCTCAGAAGTGACAAAACACCTCCAAATCTTCCAACAAGCTTCAAGTTTGTTCTAATCTCCCTTCTTATATGTAGGTACATGTCCTTCATCATGATTTTGGGTTGCTAAATCTTAGTTACAAGCATCATTGATCATTTGTAATCTTGAAACCCTAAAATTCTCCCTAATTCTACCTAAACCCTAATTCCTTCCTACTCCTCTCAACACCCATCCCTACAGTGCTAAAATCACCCTATCCCTTTCCCCTCTTTCCCACTTCCTTCACATTCCCTTTTGTCTCTCTTTCCCAAGAGCTCAAGGAAAAAAACCCTTCTTCTCATTTCCATTCATTTCCTAGTTGCAAGCCCATTTTCCATCCCCTTATTTCTCATTTCCACACACCTCAACCTTACACACATGGACCTGGAAGACCAAGACTATGAGGAGGAGAACATAGCCAGTGATACCTCAGCTGATGGAGCCATGCAACCGAGAAAACCACACAAGGGAGGCAGGATTATCAGAGAAGAGCCATCAAACCTTAGGGAATTACAGGCCTCAAAGTTGGTTGTCACATGCTTCAAGTACCTTGGCTGCTATGAATTCTGTGAACAGGTTGAGAGAGTGCAATATCACCCAGAGCTCACTAGGCTTTTTGCAGTGCATCTTCATGACAACAGGGTGACTCTTGCTGGGGTAACTTTCACCATTTCTTCTTCCATTATTTCAGATGCCACCAAGATTCCTAATGTAGGGGAGAAGTGGTTCAAGTGCCAGGATCTAGATGAGTACTATTATGAACCTTATATCAAACCCCAGTACAGAAATCAGGTGAAGAGACTGTTTCCTTTCAAGTTTCTTGAGAACAAGTATGTCCCCATGATGAAAATAATCATGAAGTATTTCACTTGTGAGGGTCGGTTCTCCACGCTGTATACTTATCATATTAGGCTCCTCATGCATTTTACCAGGGTGAGGATGTTAAAAATCCCTTATTACTTGTTCAGGAGTATTGAGAAGATGGCTTTTATTATCCAAAGGAAGCCTTACCCTCAACAAATGAGCAGCCTTTATCATTACTCCCTGATCAAAATCACTATGCTTCATCATCTCAGTCTCCTTAACATCCCTTGGGATACCTTCATTTCTCATGAGATCTTCAGGGGTCCTCTAATTCCTCCACCAGTGCCTCAAGAAGCGGGAGGACCTTCTAGCCCAGCTAAAACAGATAAGGAGGCCAAGGAGACAAGAACTACTTAAGTGCCCATTTTCATGACATATCAGAGGGGCACTGGGAGATTTTTGTAACAAAGAGAGGCTACTTGGGATTGTGTAAAGTTTTTCTTGAATATTATTTTAATAAATTAGTTTCTGCCCTTTAGACCTAGGATCCATCAGGGTGTTTAATGTCTAGTATGTTTTTCCTATAATTCACTTAAATATTTTGTTTTTTCTACCTTGTTACAGCATTATCTAAGAGATGTGTTAGGAATTCATCTACACACGATGCTCCTTTCAGGATGATCTTGTTGATAAATGTAGTGGTTTTCTTTGCAAAATCCATCCTCTGTTAGATGCTCTGTTGAGTAACCCTGTGTTTCGCTTTTGTCTAACGTTGCTACTGTAGATTCATCCCCTGTTTGATGCTTGCAGGGCAGCGGGCTTTCTCCCTTATTCTTCTCACAATTGAAATATTTTATCTGGCTTAACATTGCACTTACTTTGCTCCAAGTTTTCCAGTAGAAACTGGCATCGACTCCATATCCCAATGGTCCTTTCTCTTGTTGTTTTCGACCCAAAAACCTTTCAAACAAATCCCCGCACTCCATAGCTAGCCTAAGATTTAGTTATCACGGCCACATTTTTTTGGCAAGGAGAGAGCCCTCTCTAGTCTGGCAGGGCTAGATGCCAGATCGAAAGCTTGGTCTATGGTTACCTCGGAATTTCCTTTTCTCAGCCTTGAGGTTCATTATGAGTGCTAACACATTAGAGAAATTGTGAGGTAAAAAATAGGCCTCAAAACAAAAATGTACAGCCAAAATCAACTTTATAAGAACCAATAGTATTCAAGATGATGATGTCAACCATGGAGGGTGATTCACCATTTTTGGAGTAAAAAATTAAAATGATTAGAAAGTAAAAAAATAAAAAACTACTTTTTCAACTTATCTCCCTATGGTTTTACTCAAATTTCAAGCATGACTCTTTTGATGCATAATTTAATTCCTCATCCAAGGAGTACCCATGTTGCATACTTTCAACGGACCCTACTTCATGAAAAATTTGATTGTAATCACGTTGTATTATGTATTTCTCATTTATAATGTAGCAGGGTCCATCGAAAGTATGCAACATGGGTATTCCTTGGATGAGGAATTAAATTCCGCATCCAATGAGTGTTCCCTTCAAAATTTGAGCAAAATCATAAGGAGATAAGTTGAAAATATCAGTTGAACAAATAGTTTGTTTCTTTTTTCCCTCTAAAATTTGATGTTGTAACCTAATCTTATTTTACTATTTCCACTATATTTCATAATATTCCTTAGTAGTCCCATTTTAGACCTCAAAATTTCTCTAAATATTGGTCTTGGAAAAAAATTTCTTAAGTTATAAATTACATCATTACATCTTGATGTGCAAAACTGAAGTGGTTATGGGTTCTAATGTTATGTCCTTTCTATAGAATTGGTGGGTTATCAATGGGAGGTACACCCATTTGATAATTATCCTTCTAACTTTGACTTAGATTTGGTTACACCTAAGAGTATGAAATAATTGTCCTTCCCAAATTTCATTTCTAAACTCCCAACTAATGCATCAAACTAGCCCTTGAATGATAATTTTGGACAAACATGTTCACTATATTAATGGGCAACCCATGGGATGGTGACATCTTAGTAAAAGAACGATACCATCTAGCAATGCATTCTCTTACTAGTCCTATGGTCTGGGAGGAAATCCACCAAAACTTCTATCAATTTACACCCTTTCATCTTATGCATGTTGAAGAGGCAATTTTACCAATTGAGTGTATAATTCCCTCCCTCCATTTTATCATTTTCATCCCATATCTTTATGCAATAACACAAAAATTATTGTCTCTAATATCATCATTGTGTACCTTAAACCCTCCCTATAGTATATATGGGGAGAATTTGGGGTTTCTACATGGGAATGAAATCCAATATGCCATAGTCACAACCCAAGAAGTCCATCGTATAGCCAAAACCTTCCAAAAATGAGATTTCATTACCAATACACACATTTCCAAAGGCTTTGAACAATGCAATTGGATTTAACTCATACCAATCCTTATATAATGCTTCTCCTATACTTTCATTACCTATATAAAATCCTATATATCCTCAACCTCATTTTATATCCTCATAAGTGACTCATCTTCTCATTTTTTTCATTCACCCAAAGGCTATGGGTTTTCCCACTTTCCCCACTTTTATTCCTTATCATTATTGAGGGTTTCAATAGATTGGTTCATGAAAAATATCATTTTGTAAATAGAAAAGACACTAATTTAGTTAAGACGCTCAATATCACCCACCCAATGTTTGTGGATGACCTCCTTCTATTAGGAAAAGGATCCATCTTTCGAGCCAAATATTTAGCCAAAAAAATTTAGCACTTCTATTTAGCCACAAATGGAAGCAAGAAAAGAAAAATATCTTATTTATATTAACCTTATTCCCTAAACACATACGACCATGATATACAAGCTTATCCCCTTCTCTTTACAAGATATAAATGAGAAAATATCAAACCTAGGTTTCCATCTATGATACAATAACTATATCTACGAATATTAGACCTAGACCCTTTGATAGGGTCAAGTCTATAATATCCCATTTAGGCATAAATGTATCTCTAGCATTCATAAATATATTCATAAAGAGTTATTTTACATTTTGTTCCTATATATTACCCCTCGTTAGCCTCATCTCCAAATCACATCCTCACAAATCTCAGATAGCTCTATTTCTCTTCCCACCAGAAGAGAAAAAGGACGAGGAATGCTCTTAGTTTCTTGGAAATCCATATCTCATCTTAAATATCCAAGAGATTGGGGAATTTAACATATTGGGACCTTTGCTACATCCTTCGCTACTAAGGGGACCTAAAATCTTATTAATAAAAAGGTCCTATGACAGGAGGTACTATTTAGTAAATATATTAACAATGCAATCTTGGAGGAATGGATTATGATTTCCTTGGGGAATATTTCTCATAATAGCATGGGAACCTTCTTAGGATTAGTCAAACTCTTATTTCACTATGTTGTTCCCCAGGAGACAGTTCCTGGTTGTGGGGAACCAGTGCCTGAGATATTTTGAAATTGGATAAAAATAATTAAAATCAATGCATAGAAGGACAGACCATGAGGACTTGCAAGCAAAGATTCTAGTCCTAAAACACTAGCCTTCCAAAGAAGAATGGATTGAGAAACTATGAGAGTTGTAGAGTGTTGGACTAAAGGAATGGATTGAAGAAGAATAGAAAGCAAAGTTCAAATTAGGCACTTAAGAATCTGAATTTAAACTACTGCAAAAAGAATAATGCAAGACTGAGAAAATGTGAATGGAATTCCTGGATGTGGAGCACTTCATTAAGGGCTTCGAGATTAATTTTCATGAGTACAATTAAGGAGATTCATTAAAAACTAAAATAAATCATCAGTTGCATCCTACATTGTCGAAGAGAAGAAAATACATATATGAATACTGAAACATGAGAGGAAAAATAATGGCCGGAACTTCCCAATGTTAGAATCAAACTGCAATATATACTCATATTTCAAAGAGAATTTATGTTTACAATGCCATTCATGGGTCACTGTGCCCTTTCAAACCCCTCTAATGTCTAATTTCTTGTCTTTTATTCTTATTGCTAGCGCTAACTATCTAACTGTTATAATTAGTTTGAAAACTCATTCTCAAATCATTTCCAAAGTACCGCTTCTTGAAATGATTCTAAAAATAATAAATTTACAGTGATAAATTTAAATATTATATATATTATATAAATAATATATATCGTTATTAAATGTGCTTCCTTTGCAATGCTTGTCACATTAAATAAAATTAATTGGAAAACAAAAAGAGTAATACCAAAGATGGACATGGATGGCATGTGGGCCCGTACTTGCAACAAACATTGATTTTTTGCAAAACTGTAAACTTCCCACAGGGGAACTCCTAGTGGTTTCTGGAATAGGGAACTAGTGTTGTCGTAATGACTATAATATGCGTGGCTTTGTGTAAACCACTTACGGAGGGACTCCTTTACATAAACCCCGTGTAATTTATGTTGTCAGGGTTTCGTTGGTCTTGGCCATAATACACTGTGAACCGTTGATTGTTACATGCCAAACGTTCCCCCCACTTCGAGATTTCATTTGGAAACCAACTGAATTTTTGTTTTATAATTCATGGTTTCGGACATCACTCATCACTTTCTCACCAAGTTACATGGTCACATGAATTTATTGTGGACTTCTACCTCCAAACGTAAGGAACCTATTTCATTTTCATTTTGAGTTGCTTGAAAATCCATTTCAATGCAATTTTATCTAGTGCTTTGCACCTATTAATAATCTCTTCAAGTTGGGCACATTTCTGAGATAGTTGACTCAATTTATCTAATATTGAGTTCAAACTGTGATCTTTCATCCAATCTTTTATGCAATTTTTCCGTGAACATTCTATAGTCGGTGGCTAGGATGTGCAATGCTGTAAAGATTTCATGTTTTATTCTCTCACTTCACTGGATTATGCATGTCGTAGCGATCAACTAGCTCTTCACTATGCTCAGTCATCCTCTCTTGCTACCTGAAATTGATATAGAATGCATTTATAACAGGAAGAGACTCTTGTTGTGTATCAAATACAAGATAGTTATGTAATAGATATCCATATTCCTTTTTCCAAATGTTGGATTCATGGCAAACGAACTATTTTGTGAAAACTCACTCGTTTTACACAAAACTTTTTTGTTTGAATGCCAATAATAAATGGCATGCCTTTGACATCTGATGGATTTTATATAGAGTGTGACTGCTACAGAACCACTTGCTTAGAGGTTAAAATATTTAGCTAATACATACATCACATTTTTTGACAAATGAAATTCTCATTATACAAATCGAATTCCAATAAAATGAGTCATCCCAAGTTGCGGGACGTTTTTGTTTTTTTGCAAAAACTAGCCTTGGAAGAACTAGAGAAATATATGAAACCACTCCCAATTTTTGGAAACCACCCACCTAGAAGTCAATTTGGGTCCTTCTACAAAAAACCCAGATCACGAATTTTTGAAAATTTTCACTGTTTGCCCAAAATAAGCAACTGAAATTCACTGCTTGGGACTATATGCAAAATCAATTTGCTTAGTGATTGATTTCTTTAATTCGCTATATTTTGTATGCTTCTAGCTTTTTATGTACCAGTGAACTTTTAATTTGATTTCCGATTAGTGAAATAGATGCTTGGCTTGCTAATTCCAATAGAGGATAATGCATGAAATTTAATAGCATATATATCTGGTGTTGATGGTTGATTAATTTTATGCTCCACTTGTGACATCACCAGAAAGAATGTAAGAAAATTGGCTTGTCTTTCCTATCTCACGTAGTGCATGGAAATCCAAAAAATGCATGTATACTTTACTTGACACTGATTATGGTCAATGGCCAGGCATAGTTCGACATACACATTTTTCTTAAGCCTTTCCATGAGGCACAACCACCTTTGAAGTGTGATTTGGGGATTTTACTTTTATATATTCTTGTAATCATAAATAACAAATATGGAAGCCATGATTACCATGATATAGTACCACGATATAGTACTTGATGAGCCCCATAAATGGATAATTATATGGGCTCATTTTTCCTCCTAACATAGTTAAATCAACCATTCTCTTAGCTTATTGCGTGTTTTTTAATTATATTTATGCTTATGTAGTGAGTTGAGTTAGTTATGATGCCATGAGGTCTAATACGTGTTTAAAGCATATTTTTGTTGAATTTTGAAAACAAAGTCAAAGATTCAATGGACAATTGGCAGCAATAATTCAAAGTGGACAAAGGAGAGGATTTATAGGAGGGAATCCCCCTCATTTATTACTCCCTACTTCAAATTCCCCTTCATGCAGCTCGGAGTACAAACAGCCAAATCGATGCACTAGGAGACAGCCGAGCAAGTGGAGGATAACTTATGGTTATCTCAAGTTTTGGGAGCCAAGCCTCCCTGATTTTAAGGAAGCTATTGGGAGCTTGAGTTGTATAAGTAGAGAGGCCTAGGGCCTCACTAGGGTCGAATTTTTGTCGGATTTTTGTTGTACTTTTTCTATTGTAAAAATCTGCTCAACTTCAAGCTTACTTTTGGTGACAGTTTCATGTAATCCTATTACTGTTTTGATAATAAAGATGAGATCCTTTTTGAGCTAACACTGAGTTACTTTAGAGGGCTGAAGCTCTTGGGTTAAGGCCCAATCCAAGCAACCAAGCTCCTCTTGTTTGTATTTATATTTTGTGTTTCAGTTTATGGATTAGTTGTTGTTAGACGAATTTCTTTCTTGGTTAAGAGTAGGTTGTTTTTTATGGTTTAGTGGTTTGATTTCATTTGTGTTTTCTATAGCAGGTTAAGCAGTGATAGAAAGAAGATTCAAAAGGCTAGCAATAGTGCCTTGGCCTCTTTTCCTCCCTTTGGGACTATGAATTGAGGCAAAGACCCTCTTGCTGCCCCAAAAACACAGATTTTCCTTCTCCATAGGATTTCTAGTGTTTGCAGTTTGTTAGAAGGTTAATGCTTTGCTTTAGATCTCTTCCACCATGCTTATTTCTTTCTTTGCAATAAGTATTCTTCCATGCTTTCTCTCCTTGTAGCATTTTTCAACATTTACTTCCATAGCTCATAATTTAAAACTAGCTTGATGCAAAATTCTGTTTTTTGATGTACTCATTTCCTTGCTTGATTGATCTCATTGGGTGACTGTCAGTTCTTTTGCAGCAAATCTCTTTGTTATAGCTCCAAATTTCACCCTTGATATTTGTGATGCTGCATTTATTGCATAGGGCAACCCCTCCTTCCAGACCTGGTCCAAATACTTAAAAACAATGTTTTACTCCCTATACATGAAATTTCCCTGAGATAAATGCATGTGTACGTGGGTCAGTGTATACCCAACCCATGTATATGTCTTAAAACACTTAAAAAAATTAAATCTCCTTAATTTCAAGCGAAGATCACAGGTTTTACCTGTTGATTACCTATTAGTGCTTGTGGCCCAACTGTTCCAACGAATTCCCAACTAAAATCTACTTTGGGAGAAGTATAAAAAGGCTTCAATGGGAAGGCCTAAAGGAGGAGAGAATAGAGAGAAAATTACTCTACTGAGATTATTCCTAATCAGATCTGAAGATCCTTGTGCTTCCATCACTTTCCCCCATTACAGGAAACCCTTGTTTCCTTGAGTTATGATGTCATTTCACTAGTTGAGATATCTTTGTGTGAGTCATGGAAGGAGCCTTTTGAAGACTTCGGATTGGATGGATCCGGAGGATGGTTCCGCTTGGAGCCAACAAGAGGAAGATTTAGGTGATATCATTCCTTGCTTTGTTTTAGTTATCTGCAATAAAGAAACATTTGTCTTGTTCCTGAAATCAATCTTCTTCATGCATATGATGTTATTGTTATGGTTTACATATGAATAATTGTTTCAATTGTATAACTAACCATCTTTCAATATGTTATGAAATTGATTTCTATATGATACTTGGTCCATATATTGCTATGCTTCTTTGAATTGGATGTTTTGCAGGTTCAAGGATCGAGATGAACTCCAAGAGGGTTTGAACCCTAGCTAGATCTACCCAAACGAAGGACCCCCAGGTGCACCTCTCTTCGCGTAGTTTTCTTATTTAAATATCATGGTTGTGTGGAATGCCTGTTTTTAACTGTAGATAACCCCCGCTCTGCGAGGGTCTTGAACCAAAACCCTAGGGGACTTTTTCCCTCAACACTCTTCTCACAGCAGGTCAACCTATTAGCCATCACATTCTCTCCCTGCTCCATGCCCTACAGGTCGCCCAAAGTTCACCTCAAATCTGTCTTAGTTTTCTGCATTTTTCCATAGGATTTCTTCCTCTCTCTCAATCATCTTTACCTCTCCTAGTGATCCTCGGCAGACCTAGGCGCTCTAACATATCATCCCAACCTTCATCTACCTTTTCCACCCACTCTCACACCTTCAAAACCTTCAAAACTACTCTTGGCATCTGTTAGTGTCAGTCTTTGCAACCTTCCTCCAGTGATCAAACATGCTCTTACAAAGTGATTTTAAGGTGTCAAAGTCAAATTTTGTCATTTCAGTGAGTCTTCAAGCAAAATTTTGTCACTAGGCATTAGGTCTAGGGTTTGCTTTCACTCCTTTCAAAGTTGTCCAAATGTTAGTCTACGTCACTATTCAGCTGAGTCTATCATCATTAATAGGGTTGTTATCATCATGTCAGGTTCCATTGGGTCATTTTACACCTTGTTCATGCTTCAGTTGCGCCTAGGCAAGGTTCATTTCCCTCTCCTAGGGTTTTGAAGACAATTTATCTTGAATGGTCAAATCATTAGCAAAACTTGTATTCAGATTTTCATACACCTTCCCCTATCCTTCATGTACCTTATTAAACACTTTCCATCACTGAGATCCCCCAAATTCCTCATTTTCGCACAAACCCTAGCTTCTTGCTACAACCTGGCAATTTTCTAGGTTGGGCCTATGTTTTTCCCTTTTGGACCCCTTCGCCTCACTCAATTTCTGAGATTTCACTTTCCCCTACTTTCTAACATCCCTCCCTACTTCCCAAAATTTCGTCAAGAATTTAGAAGCTCCCTATCCCCTTCATTTCGCTTCATTTCAACAAATCTCGTGTTCCGCACATCGGGGTAGGTTTTACTCAAATGATGTTTCTGAGCAATCAAAGACGAATTTTGGAAACTGAGAGAGGTTTTTGTCCACAACAGGTCAATGAAGAAATACCTCCTTCACTTTTTACATAGGTGTCATGGTTTTAGAGATATGTCAAAAATACTGTTACCTCAGGAGAATTGAATGCACCTCTGAAGTGACCTTGGGAAAATCAATTTTTCTCCTAGCTTGGTTGGCCAAATGACTTGCTTGATGTGTCAAATGATAGATAGACACCAAGAGCTTTCCAATGAGCTATCATGAGCTCAATTTGGAGTTGAGAAAGGCATTCAAAAGTTGACTATAACAGCACTCTGCCTTTGGGCAGCCTCATTTGGCACATTTTGACCAGTGTTGGGAGATTTGATTTTTGATAGGGCAAATGAACTCCAAATTGAAATATTATAATTGTTTTGGAAAGTAGACTCAAATACCTTTCCAACAAGCTATCCTGGGCCTGATTTTGACATCGGGAAGGCTTCCAAAAGTCTCCTACAAAAGGTGCTACGCACATAGCAGGCGCGCTACTCACAGAGTAGGCACGCTATGCACAAGAGGCGCGCGACGCACTAGGCTTCACCGGCCTGTGCAAATTTGCATGTGCGCTACGCACATACTGCGTGCTACGCACTGGGTAAGTGCGCGACGCATATAATCTCAGAGCCAAAAAATTTTGCTTCTTCGTCCAGATTCATGCCAAATTGCCTCCAACTACTTGCAAGTAGGTTCTTTACATTTTCTCAGTGAATTTTGGACATGATTATGGTGTTTTGAATGTGGAGAAACAAGTGTTTAAGGTAAAGAAATGTAAACCCTATGTTTATTGCCAAATTCACTTCTTAGGGTTTGAAACAAATATTAGGGACTGTGTGGGGGTTTTCCAAACTTGTGCTATTGATATATGCCTGTGTCATCTATTTTCAGTGGTGTCCCTGCTCATTATTAACCTTAGCCTCACGCTCTTTCTTTGCCATTACATCACTGCTGTCATTGTTATGGCCATTGTCATTTTCACACTGTTTATCATTCATGTTATGACATAGTCCCATTTTCACTTGTCCACATCCTCCATTGACATTTGTCAAACACTGCCAGGGCTATTGTCACTTTTGTTCCTAATAGTTATTTCCCCCGCATTACTCTCTTTTCTACTCACTTGTCAAATCCCCTCATAATCAAAGCAGTGACTGTTTTTTCATGGAGAGTTGGCCCGGAAAAGACATGGCGATTTGACACCTTTTGAGCGGCAATTTTGGCTTGAGAAAGTCAATCGACATCTGGAGGAGTTGTTGGCGAAGGCCAATAGAGACAAAGACATGCTCCGTCATATGAAACATCACTATTGGGCTCGCATGCACGTCGGTAAAGCAAAAATAAAGATTTTGAAGAGGAGGTTGAGCAGAGCATTAAAACGGCAAAAGAGGCCTAATCCACTTCAGATTTTGGGTGAGGCTACGTGGCTGGGCATGATACATGATGGAGGGTCTTCGCTCCGAATTTGAGCAAATTTGGAGAAATTTTTGTCATTTTGAAATTGTTGGCTTGCAAAACAGATTTTTCAGCCCAACGCGTAGCGCGTCGACGCGCGCGCTTATGATTGGGACACTTGCTAGAGGAAAACTTTATATTTTTGGATTTTTCATGGTAAGTTATGCATGCTCTAGTATAGCCAAGGCATTTCATCAAGTTTTGGATGATCAAAAGGGTAAAAAACACCATGAAAATCACCTTTCTGCCACCTTTTGCATTAGCAGGAAGTACTTGTGGGAGAATGAAATTTTGAAGGGGCAAATGAGCTCCAAATTGGGAAATTCCACTTAGGCTGGATAGCAGACATCCAGAGCTTTCCAACAAGCTAACATGAGCTTGATTTTTATGTCAATAAGTGCCCCAAAAGTAGGCTGAAAGGCGCACGACGCATAGAGCTCAGGCGCGCGGCGCATAGAGAGTTTTGGTCAAATTTTCATCTTCCAGCTCACAAATTCGGCCAGTTTTCACTAGTTTCACCTTCTGATGTAATATTCGACTTATCTTGATGTAATTTGATGTATATGATGTAACTTTAGCACTTACTTACCTATTCCAGATGATTCATTCACAAAATAGCAAAAATTTAATGAAATGAATCAGTTTCCTTTTTTTTGGAGGCAGGTTGTTTGGATGCCTAATTTTCAGCTCCATGTTTGGAATTAGTTCAAACTGATCCTAAAAGGAGGAGCTCGACCCCTAAAGGCTAGGAGATGGGTTGGCATGGTCTATATTATGTATATTTTCAGTCAGTAGCAGGGGTTGGACTCTTGGGAAAAGCTTGACACTCTATTGTACATTCACTTCTGCATTTTTGGCAAAGGAAAGACCAGGGTTTTGCAGCACTGTTTGGGATCCATGTGGCTTTATGTGTTGACAGTGTGCTTCTTTCAGTATTTGTAAGTTGTTATGTGTATCATTTCCCTTCTCTCATCTTCTGCAATTGAACAAATGAAGTGTTAAGGTAGAATCCATAGATTGTTATGCTCTACCTTTGAATTTGTTTGATTTTCCATGTTTTCATCTGTTTAAGGAGAATCCTTGAAAGCTTCTTGCTCTCCTTATCTTCTCACCAGTCAGATCTAGCCATTCATTCTCTTTAAAAGCATCAAGACGATTGCCTACCTTGCCCCAAGTCGACCTCTGCAAAAACTGTGTCTCATCCCTGCACCCAAAATTGCATTTCCCTTTGATTCAACAAAAACCTCAAAAAATCAACCTCAAACTCCTTGTACTTCATACCTAGCCTAAGATCAATTTCAAATTTAGTCATCTCGAGCCTCATCGATTACCTTTTGCCGAGATTGGCCCGGAGAGAGCCCTCTCCTGTCCTCGTAGGGCTAGCTATGAGGCTGAGCGTGGTTTGATGTGGCCTTGAGTCTCGCATTCCCTCAGCCTAAGGTAGATTCCATCGCTAACATAGTAGCGACCATACTGGGGAAGAAAATGGTTTGCTTGTTGATGTCATTTGTTTTATAGCTACAAACGGAGCCTAAAGTTATACCAGTGTTGGGTCCCTATAATACTAGTGATTACCCCATTACTATTGTAGTTATACCCCTTATTTATATTGTTGTACCCCTATTACCCCCATGTTGTTATTTCTGTGCCCCATAGAATCCCTCTATTATTATTTTTGTGGCTTTATATTATTATTGTTAGGTCAGCTGGATTATATTGTGACTCCTTAGACTCCTATATATAGAAAGGAGGTTTTGTCATTTGAATCATCCAAGAATTGTTCATTTATGTAATTTAAAGGAGGTTGCCCCCTCGAAGAGGCTGAATTCTAAGGCATTGATCTATCTTTTCTATCTTTTCTTGAGCTGGTTTCATAACATTTGGTATCAGAGCTTTGGATTCTAGGGTTTCGCTGCTCCAAACAGGTCATCGTGGAATTTTCGCTATACCTTTTTTTCTGTGACGTTTCAGAAGTCGCAAAAAAACCCATTTGAGAAGAAATCACGCTGAACCTTGGGTCCGAATTTCAGAGCTTTTCGTGCGATATTTGCGGAGATATGATTTGAGGAAGTTGGTCTTTTTGCAGACTCCTGAATTACATTCAAAACAGGTGACCTAGGGGAAAATTGTCATAACTTTCTCTCTGTGGATCGGATTTAAATTTCATAAGAAGGTACAGAAAGAGGACATACTGTAGTTTCTTGTATGCATGTTTTAGATCCAAAGGTTGGAACAGTGACTCGTGGCACGCCGTACAAGTTCGCTCTACTGAACTAGTCTAGAAGCAAGTCACTGTGGGAGATTTCACATAACTCTTCCTTGGAGAATCCAATTTGGGTCAGACTTGTGGCATTGGAAAGAGGTTGCAGAAGGCTACTACAGGTCACAATTTTAGAACTGGATGATCTGAAATTACAGAGATACATTAGATTCAATATCAGGCTTCTACAAAGTGAAAAAAGGTGTGTAGTTTTTTTTTAAATTTTTACGTAATCTTGGTTTAACGAAATTCAAAGGGCATAGTAAAGCATTATTATTGGTAACTGATGCCCCGAGGAAAGAAAATGCAAACACCTAGTAAGGAACCTGAAAGCTCTAGCATGACTCATGAAGAAGAGGAAGAAATGCTACATGATATATCAAAATTACAAGAACAAGTGCAACAAATGTCACGCTCACAAAAGCTAACAGAAGCTAAGATAAATGGCGTGGAATCTAAGATAAATGGTGTGGAATCTAAGATAAAGGGCATGGAAGCTAATATGGATGATTCGAAGACATATTTGAAGAGAGACATGGTAGATTTGAAGACAGATTTGAAGACAGACATGGCAGATTTGAAGACAGATTTGACAAATTTTCTACAAGAAATACTTACTAATGGTGAAAAGGTTGTAAAGGAAACTCATGATGTGAAAAAAAGTAATGTTAATTGTTGTAGAGGTAAATCCCCTCTGCGGACAGAGACGATCCCTACTAGCCCAGACCGGGTCTAGCAACAATCACACAATGCTATCATGCAAGTTCCTAATTGCAAATACAAAGTAGATGGTGAGAACCTACTTGGATTCCAACGCTAGTGTTCGTAGAAGAGATGTTTCCCTCGTTCCTTTGCCTTGGCCGGTCACGATCCCCACGATCTCCGTGATTGGACACCTGCACATGCAAAGAACAACACGAAAAAAAGCATAAACTCTAGTAGATGCAATTATATATCAGTCAGAAAAGATATAACTCAACATCAAACATACGACAATGAGAGTGGAACCATAATGATAGTCATCTATTATTAATGAGTAACAAAGAAGAATACAACCATTGTTCTGACGTCAAATCCTCCTTTGGCTGGGTGATCAGCTACACAAGTCTTGCAAAGCTTGTTGGGATGAGGAACAAGCCTCTCTCTCTTTGGGTGACAAGAATCTCCTTACTTAGATTTGGCCTTATGGGTGCAAAGAAGGTTCTTGCAACTTCAAACTCTCTATCACTATGCTGGGACCAGAACTACTGTAACTATGACTAGCTTGCTCAAGGCATAAAGGCAAGCTTTTATAGATAGAGAGGAAAGAGATAGGATCAACCACATTATTCATGGGATTAGCTTTATCACTTGGAAACTTCCATGAAAGGTGGCAAACCACTTTCCTTTCTATGGAGATTTGAAGCCAAACCATCCTAGCTCAACATAGATTCAGTAGGTGAATGGGTTGAAGAGAACCTTCGGGAGTTTGGTGGTTGAAAACTTTACTCAATTTGTTGGCGCGAGTGCGACTCCGAGACAGAGCGCCAATGGCGCGCCCTTTTTAGAGGATTTCCCTCATTGGTGCGGGCAGTGAACTGTGGACCCGCGCTAATGCAAAAAGAGTTGTTTTCATGGAGATTTTGCAGGAGATGTCTTCAGGGCAAATGAAGCTCATACTCAGAGGAATATGATGCAAGTGGTTTCAGGTCATGTCACTTCTCACAGGTCCCGGAATGAGTCCTCCAGTGTACAGGCGAGGGGTAACAGGGACGGTGACAAATGGTGACAAATTGTTGTGTAACATTAATCATGATTCCATAGACTCTAATGTTTGATCAAAGACCCACCATATTCCAAAAATCGATATGAGGAAGTTTGATGGCAAGGATCCCGCCACATGGATATTACAGATGGAGCAGTTCTTCGATCTCAATAATGTGCAAAACACACAAAAGATACGTATGGCAACTGTATATTTGGAACCAAATCAGTTTGTATGGTATCAATGGCTTTGCTCTCATAAACAATTTATCACTTGGGCAATTTTTACGGAAGAATTGACAGCACCTTATGCAGATACCAAAAGCAACACATTTTTTAGCCAATTGATAAGTCTTAAACAAAAGGGTTCAGTAATGGAGCACATTGAGGAGTTCCAAAAATTGAACATAAGGGTAAAAGATATTCCAGAGGAGCATAGGATTGATGTGTTCATAGGGTCTTTAAAGGATAATATCCAACATGATGTTCGCCTTTGGGAACCTGATTCATTAGAGAAGGCATTCAGGTTAGCAAGAAAAATGGAAAGCAAAATTATGGCAACCAGGAAGTGTTAGCGCTCAAATCTGCCTCAGGCTGGAAAAGGCAAAACTCAAGGCAACATCAAACCAAGCTCAACCTTGTAGCTAGCCCTACAAGGACAGGAGAGGGCTCTCTTCGGGTCTATCTCGGCAGACAATTTTTCAAAGGGGCTGAGATGACTCAAATTTAATACTGATTTTAGGCTAGTAAAGAGATAGGAGAGTTTGTTTTAGATTTTTGAGTTTTTTGTTGGAGAAATGGGAAAACCAATTTTGGGTGCGGGGATTGAGGTCAGATATTTGCAGAAATCGAGTTGGGCCGAGGTAGGAAATAGTCTTGATTCCTTTGATTAGGTGTATGGACGGATTAGAATGACAAGGAGTTGAAGAGGGCAAAAGAGAATATGGATCCTCTTCAAACTGACGAAAACATGGAAAATCAAACAAACTTAAAGGAAGAGCATAACAATCTATGGATTCTACCTTAACACTTCATTTGTTCAATTGCAGAAGATAAAAGAAGGAAAATGATACACATTAAAAACATACAATTATAGAAAGAAACACACCATCAACACACAAAGCCACAAGGATCCCAACAGGTGCTGCAAAATCTCTGATCTTCCCTCAGCCAAAATATGAAAAATATGTACAATAGTGTCCAAAATCTTCCCAAGAGTCCAACCTGTGCTACTGAATGAAAATTTACATATATAGATCAAGCTAACCTCATTCCCTAACCTCTAGGGGTTGAGCTCCTCCTTCTAAGAGCATTTTCAACAAATTCTAAACATGGAGCAGGAATCTAGGTGACCAAAACAACCTGCCTCTAAAAAAAAGGAAATTGATTTATTACATTAATTGTTTGCTAATTTGTGAATGAATAATCTAGAAGAAGGTAGATAAGTGCCATGTTACCTTACATACATCAAATTACATCATGTTGGGTCAAAAATTACATCAAGGAGTGAAACTGGTGAAAACTGGCCGAATTCCTGAGCTGGAGGATGAAAACTGGAGCAAAAACCCCAATGCGTAGCACCCTGATCCCAATGCGTAGCGCACCTTTCAGCCTGGTTTTGGGGCACTTCCTGACATCCAAATTGAACTCATGATAGCTGTTTGGAAAGCCTTGGATGTCTACTTTCCAACCCAAGTAGAATTTTCCAATTTGGAGCTCATTTTCCCTTCGAAAACTGCATTCTCCCAGAAGTACTTCCTGCTGTTGCAAAAGGTGGCAGCAAGGTGGTTTTCATGGTGTTTTTAGGCCTTTTGATCATCCAGAACTTGATGAAATGCCTTGGCAATAACTGAGCATGTATAATTCACCATGAAAAACCCAAAAATATAATTTTTTTCTCCAGCAAGTGCCTCAATCAAAAGCGAGCGCGCGGGCGCGCTACCCATTGAGCGGAAAAAACTGTTTTTTGAGACCAAAATTTCAAAATGACAAAATTTTCTCTGAATTTGCTCAAATTTGGAGCGAAGACCCTCCATCATGTGTCATGCTCATCCAAAGAAGCCTCGGCCAAAACTCGAAGTGGATCTAGCCTCTTTCGCCATTTTAGTGCTTTGCTCAACCTCCTTTGCAAAATCTTCATTTTTGCTTTGCCAACATGCATGCGAGCCCAATAATGATTCTTCATGTGACGAAGCAAGTCTTTGTCTCTATTGGCCTTCGCCAACAACTCCTCCAAGTGTCGATTGACTTTCTCAAGCCAAAACTCTCGATTAGCATCTACCTCCTGCTTATAAATTGAATCTATGTCTGACATGGCTTTGAAAACAAGATGTTTGCAATATGTATGTTGTCTGCAATATGTAGGATGTCTGCAATATGTATGTTGTCTGCAATATGTAGGATGTCTGCAATATGTATACTGTAGGTGTGGTAAAATCACAATTTCAATGCATACTCAAAAGCCAACCGAAGCATCATAAGGATTATGCCATAATGGTAATACTCTATTTCAGTCTATTGGCATGAAACAATCACTGTTTTGATCACAAGGATAGTTTTGACAAATGAACAAAAGTATGAAGTGTACCCTTTGTGATGTTGGCTAAGACTTGACAAATAAGTTATTTCACCAATGGAGAATGGGAAAATCTTCACCAGCCACCCACAAGTCCTTTAAAAACCCTAAAGAATGATTTTGGTATGAGCTTAGGGTTTCATTTTTTTTAACACCCCATACATCATATTTTCTTCTCAAACACACTACCAGCAATTTCAAATTGAAAGAGCAGCTGAGAAACACCTACTTGCAAGTTTTGGAGGCGATTTGGTAAGATCTGGTCGCATGAACAAAAAAAATTTGGTGTTGTGACTGAGTGCGTAGCGCCCGAACCCAACGTGTAGCGCACACCTCAGTGCGTAGCGCCTGTGTATTTTTGCACTGGCTGGTGAGGCCCAATGTGTAGCGCTCACCTCCATGCGTAGCGCACACCTCCGACGCATAGCGCATTTTGTAAGAGGTTTTTGGAGGCCTTCCCGGTATCAAAATCGGGTGCAAGATAACTTGTTGGAAAGGTCTCTGCGTCTGCTTTCCACTACAACTAGAATTTTTCAATTTGGAGTTCATTTGCCTTGTTAAAAATCAAATCTCCCAAGACTGGTCAAAATGTGCCAAATGAGGCTGCCTCAAGGTAGAGCGCTGTTGCAGTCAACTTTTGAATGCCTTCCTCGATTCCAAATTGAGATCATGATAGCTCATTGGAAATATATTTTTGTCTAGTTATCCTTTGACTTATCAAAAAAGTTATTTGGCCAACCAAGCTAGGAGAAAAATTGATTTTCCCAAGGTCACGTCAGAGGTGCATCAATTCTCCCGAGGCGATTGTATTTTTGACATTTATCCAAAACCATTATGCCTGTGTAGAAAGTGAAGGAGGTTTTGCTTCCTTAGCCTGTTTTGGACAAAAACCTCTCTCAGTTTACCCAAATTCATCTTTGATATCTCAGAAACATCATTTGAGTGAAACCTATCCCGATGTGTGAAACAAGGGATCTTGTCGAAATGAAGCAAAATGAAGGGGATAAGGGGCTTCTAAATTCTTGGGGAAATTTTTGGAAGTAGGGAGGGATGTTAGGAAGTAGGGGAAAGTGGAATCTCGGAGATCGAGTGAGGGGAAGGGGTCCAAAAGGGCAAAACACAGGCCCAACCTAGAAAATTGCCAGGTTGTAGCACGAAACTAGGGTTTGTGGAAAAATGAGGAATTTGGGGAATCTCAATGATGGGAAGTGTTTAATAAGGTACATGAAGGATAGGGGAAGGTGTATGAACATCAGAATACAAATTTTTTCGATGATTTGACCATCCAAGAGAAATTACCTCCAAAACCCTAGGAGAGGGAAATGGACCTTACCAAGGCACAACTGAAGCATGAATAAGCTGTAAAATGACCCAATGGAACTTGACATGATGATGACAACCCTTTGAATGATGATACACTCAACTAAATAGTGACATAGACTGACATTTGGGCAACTTGAAAAGAGTGAAAGAAAACCCTAGACCTAATTCCTAGTGACCAACTTTTGCTTGAAGACTCTTTGAAATGACAAAATTGACCTTGGCACCTTAAAATCACTTTGTAAGAGCATATTTGATCACTGGAGGAAGGCTACAAAGGCTGACACTAACATTGGCTCCAATGGGGATGGTAGCTCCTTGGAGGTGCCAAGAACGGCAGATCTTTGGGAGAGCAGACCAGTGCCTTCATCCATTGGGCGATGGAATCATTATTTTGAACGGATAACACAAAACCTTTGACACATTTATTGAATGAAAACTTGACTGAAAAATGACTGAAACTTGACTCAAACCGACTCGATGGAAAACTGAAATAACTTGAAAAAACTGACTCAACAGACCAAACACAAATGACTCATGACTGACTTAAAACAAGACTTTACAAAGCTTTTGGAAAAACGGCAGCAATCCATCAAGATTTGGAATCATGATGACAACCACCTGCATACTAATGAAATATGTACAATCATGTATAATTGGCTTTCCAATGTAACCAATCAAGTACATGGCTTCTTGACTGATTTCCCAGATCAGATCTACTGGTCAACAATACAAACTGATAACTGGGCATCCAAAAACATAGCTGACCATGATCTCCTTCATCACTGAACACTGCAATAATCACTTTCATTGCTGACTGTAACAAATCTGCCATTGGATCCTGAAAAACATGAAGATTTACCTCTTGTTGAAGAAACAAGGTGTCTTTCTCTTCTGATTCTGATCTGTCTTTATCATGTACTTCAGTAAAAGTATGCTCCTGGGCTTCAAAAAACTCTGAACAGGTAGATGAGCAGATCTCCTCTTGTAAAAACATTTCAACACATGAAACATATGAAGAATCTGAAAGGTAATCCTGTATGCTCTGATCTTCTGTAGTCTGACAATATGGTAGGTCATTTTCATATGATATCACAACCAAATTATCAAGTTCCTTATTACTTTCTTCAATCATAAGGAAAGAAACTTCAACTGATCCTTGAAGTGCAAAAATGACATTTCTATCATCTACCATAAATTCATCCAAAGGAACTATTTCACTTACTTGAATGAAGATCTCATCTTTCTTTTCATGAACTGACTGAATTACCTCCTCATGCGGGCTTTGTTCTGATGGCATGAGAACATTTGGATCAAAAACTCTGTCTATGATCTCAACAACAAAACCCTCCTTTTCAGGATTCAGCACAAGGTATGCTTGGTCATCATAATCTGAATCTAGAACTGAAGTAGATGTACTAACATTATCACATTCTGCAATCTGCATGATGTCTTCTTCTGTGGGCAGATCTGAAACAAGCTCTTCTCTTTCATCAATTTCAGCCATATAGCAAATTTCAACCTGCTGATCTATAAAGCTGCTTACAGGACTGTCATCCTTTTCAGAAGAGGAAGAAGGTCCACCATCACCTTCTTGACCATGTGCACACTGCAGATCTGCGTTAACTTGAGCTGGAACAAGACCTCTCAAAAGTAGATCTATCTCATCTTCAGATAGAGGAGATAATACCTTTTGTTTTCTTTTGTTCAAACAGTGATTGTCTTCATTGATTTCAAGTGAAGGAGTATACAGATTTTCCTCATACTGCTGATCCATTTCATGCAATTCCTGTTGACTGTCAAGATGCGAAATTGTTTCATTTTCCACTGTACTAAGATCTTGGTCCTGCTGCAAATTTTCATGATCGTCTCTATGGGAATCCTCTAGGTTCTCTTCATGTTGCTGAAATGGATTCTCGTACAGAGCCTCCATGATTTCTCCGTCCATCAATTCATTATCCCCATAAAAATTCTCAAGATTTTCAATAAAACTATGAACATGGCTACAACAGTTCTGAACTAATATCAAGGATGGATAAGATTCTTTATACTTTTCAAAGAACATGATATGAAAATCCTTTAAACAGTAAATAGAAGCAGATGGCAAACTTTCATACCAAGATCGGGCTTCATCTTCCAGAGTAGCCATAAACATTTTCATCAAACAGTCCTCAGGAAAATTGATCTTTAATCGATGCACATGAATGTGAAATTTCACCAGATGAAGAGCAGCATCATTACCTTCCACATTTCTGAACATAGGAAAATTCTTTGACCAATCTACCTTGGGCATTTTATTTGGAAAGCCTGGAATGTGATCTCAGCTCAGAGGAGCGTATCTTCTTGCAACCCTATCCATCTTGAAAAGCTCAAAGCAACTAATCTTCCTGCAATGGAGTCACCATGAAGCATTGATCTCTGGATTTTTCAGTGAATGAAGTCACCAGGTGAATGATTTCAGCCTTGCCAGTGTCTGATCATTGTCCACCATCAACAATCAGATCTGAACTTGATACATATTCTGGGGTAATTAACAAGTTAGATGTCACGTTTACAAGCTAGACCGGAGATTGACTGAAGCGGCGTTTATCTACTTCCGCTAATGCAAAGCAAAAGCGTTTCGAAGGCTACCTGGCATATCTTCAGGCTCCGTCTGTAGCTATAAAACAAATGACATCAACTAGCAAACCATTTTCTTCCCCAGTATGGTCACCACTATGTTAGCGCTCAAATCTGCCTCAGGCTGAAAAAGGCAAAACTCAAGGTAACATCAAACCAAGCTCAGCCTCGTAGCTAGCCCTACGAGGACAGGAGAGGACTCTCTCCGGGTCTATCTTGGCAGACAAGTTTTCAAAGGGGCTGAGATGACTCAAATTTAATATTGATTTTAGGCTAGTAAAGAGATAGGAGAGTTTGTTTTAGATTTTTGAGTTTTTTGTTGGAGAAATGGGAAAACCAATTTTGGGTGCGGGGATTGAGGTCAGATCTTTGCAGAAATCGAGTTGGGGCAAGGTAGGCAATAGTCTTGATGCCTTTTATCAGGTGTATGGATGGATCAGAATGACAAGGAGTTGAAGAGGGCAAAAGAGAATATGGATCCTCTTCAAACTGACGAAAACATGGAAAATCAAACAAACTTAAAGGTAGAGCATAACAATCTATGGATTCTACCTTAACACTTCATTTGTTCAATTGCAGACGATAAAAGAAGAAAAATGATACACATTAACAACTTACAATTACAGAAAGAAACACACCATCAACACACAAAGCCACAAGGATCCCAACAGGTGCTGCAAAATCTCTGATCTTCCCTCAGCCAAAATATGAAAAATATGTACAATAGTGTCCAAAATCTTCCCAAGAGTCCAACCTGTGCTACTGAATGAAAATTTACATATACAGATCAATCTAACCTCATTCCCTAACCTATAGGGGTCGAGCTCCTCCTTCGAAGAGTAGTTTCAACAAATTCTAAACATGGAGAAGGAATCTAGGTGACCAAAACAACCTGCCTCTAAAAAGAAGGAAAATGATTTATTACATTAATTGTTTGCTAATTTGTGAATGAATCATCTAGAAGAAGGTAGATAAGTTCCATGTTACCTTACATACATCAAATTACATCATGTTGGGTCAAAAATTACATCAAGGAGTGAAACTGGTGAAAACTGGCCGAATTCTTGAGCTGGAGGATGAAAATTGGACCAAAAACCCCAATGCGTAGCGCCTTGATCCCACTGCATAATGCACCTTTCATCCTATTTTTGGGGCACTTCCTAACATCCAAATTGTGCTCATGATAGCTCGTTGGAAAGCCTTGGATGTCTACTTTCCAGCCCAAGTGGAAGTTTCCAATTTGGAGCTCATTTTCCCTTCCAAAACTGCATTCTCCCAGAAGTACTTCCTGCTGTTGCAAAAGGTGGCAGCAAGGTGGTTTTCATGGTGTTTTTAGGCCTTTTGATCATCCAGAACTTGATGAAATGCCTTGGAAATAACTGAGCATGTATAATTCACCATGAAAAACCCAAAAATATAATGTTTTTCTCCAGCAAGTGCCTTAATCAAAAGCGAGCGAGCAGGCGCGCTACCCATTAAGCGGAAAAAACTGTTTTTTGAGACCAAAATTTCAAAATGACAAAATTTTCTCTGAATTTGCTCAAATTCAGAGTGAAGACCCTCCATCATGTTTCATGCTCATCCAAAGAAGCCTCGGCCAAAACTCGAAGCGGATCTAGCCTCTTTCGCCGTTTTAGTGCTTTGCTCAACCTCCTTTGCAAAATCTTCATTTTTTCTTTGCCAACATGCATGCGAGCCCAATAATGATTCTTCATGTGACGAAGCAAGTCTTTGTCTCTATTGGCCTTCGCTAACAACTCCTCCAAGTGTTGATTGAATTTCTCAAGCCAAAACTCTCAGTTAGCATCTACCTCCTGCTTATAAACTGAATCTGTGTCTGACATGGCTTTGAAAACAAGATGTCTGCAATATGTATGTTGTCTGCAATATGTAGGATGTCTGCAATATGTATGTTGTAGGTGTGGTAAAATCACAATTTCAATGCATACTCAAAAGCCAACCGAAGCATCATAAGAATTATGCCATAATGGTAATACTCTGTTTCAGTGTATTGGCATGAAACAGTCACTGTTTTGATCACAAGGACAGTTTTGACAAATGAACAAAAGTATGAAGTGTACCCTTTGTGATGTTGGCTAAGACTTGACAAATAAGTTATTTCACCAATGGAGAATGGGAAAATCTTCACCAGCCACCCACAAGTCCTTTAAAAACCCTAAAGAATGGTTTTGGTATGAGCCTAGGTTTTCATTTTTTTTAACACCCCATACATCATATTTTCTTCTCAAACACACTACCAGCAATTTCAAATTGAAAGAGCAGCTGAGAAACACCTACTTGCAAGTTTTGGAGGCGATTTGGTAAGATCTGGTCGCATCAACAAAAAAATTTTGGTTCTATGACTGAGTGCATAGCGCCCGAACCCAATGCGTAGCGCACACCTCAGTGGGTAGCGCCTGTGTATTTTTACACTGGCTAGTGAGGCCCAATGCGTAGCGCTCACCTCCATGCGTAGCGCACACCTCCGACGCACAGCGCATTTTGTAAGAGGTTTTTGGAGGCCTTCCCGGTGTTGAAATCGGGTGCAGGATAGCTTGTTGGAAAGGTCTCTGAGTCTACTTTCCACTACAACTAGAATTTTTCAATTTGGAGTTCATTTTCTTTGGTAAAAATCAAATCTCCCAAGACTGGTCAAAATGTGCCAAATGAGGCAACACTCAAGGTAGAGTGTTGTTGCAGTCAACTTTGGAATGCCTTCCTCAATTCCAAATTGAGCTCATGATAGCTCATTGGAAATACCTTTTTTTCTAGTTATCCTTTGACTTATCAAGAAATTTATTTGGCCAACCAAGCTAGGAGAAAAATTGATTTTCCCAAGGTCACTTCAGAGGTGCATCAATTCTCCCGAGGCGATAGTATTTTTGACATTTATCCAAAACCGTTATACTTGTGTAAAAAGTGAAGGCGGTTTTTCTTCCTTGGCATGTTTTGGACAAAAACCTCTCTCATTTTACCCAAATTCATCTTTGATATCTCAGAAACATCATTTGAGTGAAACCTATCCCGATGTGTGAAACAAGGGATCTTGTCGAAATGAAGCGAAATGAAGGGGATAAGGGGCATCTAAATTCTTGGGGAAATTTTTGGAAGTAGGGAGGGATGTTAGGAAGTAGGGGAAAGTGGAATCTCGGAGATCGAGTGAGGGGAAGGGGTCCAAAAGGGAAAAACACAGGCCCAACCTAGAAAATTGCCAAGTTGTAGCAAGAAACTAGGGTTTGTGGAAAAATGAGGAATTTGGGGAATCGCAGTGATGGGAAGTGTTTAATAAGGTACATGAAAGATAGGGGAAGGTGTATGAACATCAGTATACAAATTTTTTCGATGATTTGACCATCCAAGAGAAATTACCTCCAAAACCCTAGGAGAGGGAAATGGACCGTACCAAGGCACAACTGAAGCATGAATAAGCTGTAAAATGACCCAATGGAACTTGACATGATGATGACAACCCTCTGAGTGATGATACACTCAGCTAAATAGTGACATAGACTGACATTTGGGCAACTTTGAAAAGAGTGAAAGCAAACCCTAGACCTAATTCCTAGTGACCGAATTTTGCTTGAAGACTCTTTGAAATGACAAAATTGACCTTGACACCTTAAAATCACTTTGTAAGAGCATATTTGATCACTGGAGGAAGGCTACAAAGGCTGACACTAACAGGAAGCATACCACTCACAACTATAAAGATGGAAGTGTTGTTGCCCCTAGTCTTCCACAACCTATAAGGTTGACACCACAACAATTGGAAGAAAAAAGAGCAAAAGGGCTTTGTTATAGTTGTGATAGTAAATACACTAAAGGTCATAAGTGTGCTGAGAAGAAATTATTCTACATAGATTGTGAAGAGGAAGAAGAAAAGGAGCAAGAAAGGTCAAAAGAAGAAGATATACTCCAGGAACAAAGCCTAGATGAAGAACAAATAAATCCAACCATATCTTGTAATGCATTGGCGGGAATTACCACTCCTCAAACCATCAAGATAGAAGGACAAATCAAGAAGAAAAAGGTAATAGTGTTGATTGATTCAGGAAGCACCCACAATTTTATTCATTGTAGGGTAGCAAAAGAATTGAATTGTTTCCTATATCCAGCACCAGAGTGTCAAGTGATGATTGCAAATGGAGGAACAATAAATTGCTCGGGAAAGTGCCATAATATCAAGCTATCCATGGGAGAATATGTATTGACTAGCCCAATGCTTTCCATTCCAATGGGAGGTGTTGATGTTGTACTAGGAGTCCAATGGCTACAATCCTTGGGTACAATAGCTTTTAATTTTCAAGAACTTTTCATCAAATTTTCTACGGAAGGAAAGGAAGTTGAATTAAGGGGTATTGCAGGGAAACCAGGAAAGATAATCAGCTCTAATGGTATGACAAAGCTTCTAAAAAAGGAGCAAAGAGGTGTAATTGCACAATTATGTTCGCTAGATGTTTCCACATCGGAATCATCTATTTCTCCAGATCTCCAAAAAGTCCTGGACAATCATTCCAAGGTATTTGAGACTCCCAAAGGTCTCCCACCTATGCGTGATCATGATCATGCTATTCATCTGATTCCAGGAAGTGTTCCTCCAAACATCAGGCCGTACAGATATCCCTATGTCCAAAAAAGTGAAATTGAACGTATGGTTGCAGAAATGCTAGAGGCTGGTATAATTCAACCAAGTCAAAGTTCTTTCTCTGCTCCAGTAGTATTGGTGCACAAGAAGGATGGATCATGGCGCATGTGTCCATATTATAGGGAGCTCAACAAGCTCACTATTAAAGATAAGTTCCCCATTCCTGTCATTGATGAATTACTGGATGAATTGCATGGATCAATTTACTTCACCAAGTTGGATCTTCGTTTGGGATATCATCAAATCAGAATGAAGATTGAAGACATTCCGAAAACGGCATTTAGAACTCATGAGGGTCATTATGAATTTTTGGTCATGCCTTTTGGCCTTACCAATGCACCTTCAACATTTCAAGGTTTGATGAATTCAATTTTCAAACCATTCCTTAGAAAATTTGTGTTAGTATTTTTTGATGATATACTAATCTACAGCAAGTCTTGGAAGGATCATGTTGAACATGTTGACAAGGTGCTACAACTATTGGAGGAGAAACAATTATATGCAAAAAGATCCAAATGTTTCTTTGGAGTCCAGGAGGTGGAATATTTGGGTCATATTGTATCTCATGAAGGAGTTAAGGTAGACCCTAGCAAAATTAAAGCCATTAAGGAATGGAAAATCCCCACATCCATAAAGCATCTGCGAGGATTTCTTGGGTTGACAGGGTATTATCGCAAGTTTGTTAAGAATTATGGGAGAATAGCAGCACCTCTAACAACATTATTGAAGAAAGATGCATTTTCATGGACTCCGGAAGCAACAAAGGCCTTTGAACATCTTAAAGAGGCAATGTGCCAAGCACCGGTCTTAGCTACACCGGACTTCACAAAAACCTTTATTGTGGAATGTGATGCTTCAGGAAATGGAATTGGTGTTGTTCTAATGCAAGATGAAAGACCCATTGCTTTTGAAAGTCGTCCAATCAAGGGAAAGTTTTTAAGCAAAGCTATTTATGAGAAGGAAATGTTGGCAATACTCCATGCACTTAAGAAATGGCGACCCTACCTAATGGGAAGACACTTCAAGGTAAAAACGGATCATGATAGCCTTAAATACTTTTTAGAACAAAGATTATCCTCTGAAGAGCAACAAAAGTGGGTCACAAAGATGTTGGGTTATGACTTTGAAATCATCTACAAAAAAGGGAAGCAAAATGTGGTGGCAGATGCACTCTCAAGAAAGGATGAGGATGTGGAAGCATTGTTGTGCGCCATTTCTATTATCCAACCAGATTGGATAAATGAAGCAAGGGAGGAATGGAAGAATGACGAAGAAGTGTGGGCACTTATTCGAAAGCTACAACAAGATTCCAGTACGTCTGATACATTTAGCTGGCAAAATGATTCGTTATGGTACAAAGATCGCTTATACCTCTGTAAGAATTCCCAGCTAAAACAAAAGATTCTTATGGAATTGCACACTTCTCCCTTAGGAGGGCACTCAGGATTTTTAAAAACTTACCACAGGGTTAAGAAGGAATTTTTTTGGGATGGCCTTAAATCAGATATTCAAAAGTTTGTGGCGGAATGTTTGGTTTGCCAACAAAATAAAGTTGAAACAATTAAGACACCGGGTCTATTACAACCTTTATCCATTCCAAGCCAACGTTGGGAGGAGGTTTCAATGGATTTTATCACAGGTTTACCCAAGTCTGAGGGAAAGAGTGTCATCATGGTGGTAGTTGACAGACTTACCAAGTATGCACACTTTTGTGCATTATCACATCCATTTAAAGCCAGTACAGTTTCTACTGCATTTATGGAAACAGTTCAAAAGCTACATGGAAACCCAAAGATTATTGTAAGTGACAGAGATCCCATTTTCACTGGAAATTTTTGGACAGAATTATTTTCTTGTCTTGGTACTCAGTTAGCTCATAGCTCATCTTATCATCCTCAATCTGATGGGCAAACTGAGATAGTAAACAAATGTTTGGAAGGATATCTTCGTTGCTTTGTATCTGATAAACAGACACAATGGGTCAAATGGTTGCCTCTGGCTGAATGGTGGTATAACACTTCCTTCCATACAACAACAAAAATGACCCCATTTATGGCACTTTATGGGTATCAACCACCATCCATCACATCATATTTAAGAGAAAATTCTAAGGTTCAGGCAGTGGAACATCACATCGAACATCAACAACAAGTCCTCCAACTCTTAAAGGATAACCTCGTGTTGGCACAAAATAGAATGAAACAACAGGCAGATCAACATCGCAGTGAAAGAAGTTTTGATGTAGGTGATTGGGTATTCCTACGGCTACAACCATATAAGCAAATGTCCCTAAAGCAAGCTAAGAAGGATAATAAATTATCACCAAAGTATTATGGTCCGTACAAGGTGTTGCAAAAGATTGGTACTATGGCATACAAATTGGAGCTTCCTGCAGCTTCTCGATTGCACCCAGTTTTCCATGTTTCATGTTTAAAGAAGGTTATAGGCGACAAGCTCCCAGTTCAAACAATATTGCCAGAACTTGACGAGGAAGGAAAAATTATATTGGAACCGGAAGCAGTCACAGAAACAAGAACTCGACAGCTACGAAATCGATCAATTTCAGAGTATCTTATCAAGTGGAAGAACTTATCCGCTGAAGATTCCACATGGGAGGATGAGAATTTTATGCAGAAGTATCCAGAACTACTCAAGCGTTGAGGACAACACTTTTTTGAAGGAGAGGGGCATGTTGGGTCCCTATAATACTAGTGATTACCCCATTACTATTGTAGTTATACCCCTTATTTATATTGTTGTGCCCCTATTACCCCCATATTGTTATTTCTGTGCCCCATAGAATCCCTCTATTGTTATTTTTGTGGCTTTATATTATTATTTTTAGGTTGGCTGGATTATATTGTGACTCCTTAGACTCCTATATATAGAAAGGAGGTTTTGTCATTTGAATCATCCAAGAATTGTTCATTTATGTAATGTAAAGGAGGTTGCCCCCTCGAAGAGGCTGAATTCTAAGGCATTGATCTATCTTTTCTATATTTTCTTGAGTTGGTTTCATAACAGCCAGGTAGCCTTCGAAATGCTTTTGCTTTGCATTAGCGGAAGTAGATAAACGCTACTTTAGTGAATCTCCGGTCTAGCTTGTAAATGTGACATTTAACTTGTTAATTACCCCAGTACATGTATCAAGTTCAGATCTGATTGTTGATGGTGGACAACGATCAGACACTGGCAA
The DNA here is from genome assembly GCA_031772625.1 of Pinus tabuliformis. Lineage (NCBI taxonomy): Eukaryota > Viridiplantae > Streptophyta > Pinopsida > Pinales > Pinaceae > Pinus > Pinus tabuliformis. The sequence continues at coordinate 146,701,502 of CM062810.1, read as the reverse complement.
GGCTGAAATCATTCACCTGGCGACTCTAAATCATTTTTGAGATCAGATCCAAAGACTCCACTGGAGGATGATCCCGACCAGCAAAAACATGAAAGGACAACATGGACAGATCAGGCATTCAAGTTGGAATTTCATCCAAGACATTTTGTTCTTTGTCATAAATTATTTCTTCTCTTTTCCCAAGAATGTCAAGAAGGCTTTGCAAAGTATATTGTATTTAAAAAGAGATCCTTGGCCTGCAATTGATTCTTTCCCTTTGAAGATTGTGAATACCAAAGATTTGCATGCCTTTGAGCTTGATCAGGATCCTTTTTCCGAATTTTGTGATGACCATCTTCAAATTGATGAGCCCCAAGAGACTAAGACTGATTCTATACCTTCTGTACATACCCTTATACCTTGTAAAATTCTAGATCAGTATAAACCTCTTGTTTTACCTTCTTTTCTTCATGCTTTCCCCAAACTATGATCTATACTTGTCGAGGTTTGACGGTGAATGTAAGAATGTCAACGCTGATCAACATGTGCAGAATTTTGAGTCCTTCCTTGACCTTTTTGAAGTTGATGAAGAGGATGTTAGTATAAGGATTTTTGCTCTTTCTTTGCAAGGCAAAGTCAAGAGTTGGTTCAAAACCCTGCTTGATGCGAGCATCTCAGATTTATGGCAGTTCGTCAAAGTTTTTCTCGACAGGTGGATGATCAGACAGAACCTTTTCTTGATTATAGAAGAGTATAACCAACTAAAAATATTGCCAGGGGAGACAGTACAACAATTTTCAGCCATATTTAATCAAGTTTATTATTCAATGCCAGTTGAGATAAGGCCTACTCCTAGATCTGCTCTCTTGCACTATCCGGGTGCCTTTGATCCGGAGATGGAGTTTCAGCTAAGAGAAAGGAACCTTGCAACACTTGAAGCGATGCAGAACAGTGCAGTAAATGTAGAAGCTCACTTGTTGATCCGAAAGGCAAGGTTGAAGGAAGAAGAGATGAAAAACATAGATCCGGAGTAATCAACATCTCTAGAGGTGAAGCTTGACATTTTGGTAAGTGCAGTGGAAAAGATGATGGACAAGATAAACGCAAGGAATGAGAATAGTGTTCACGCCCAAGGCTTGCTAATTGAAGAATAACAAGTTGCTAATCCAAAACATCTTATTTCTTATCCCAATTGTTATAGATCTGATGATGATTGTCTTATTAATCATCTTGGAGAAGAGAGATCTGTTGATATGACATGTATGCTTGATGATGTCTTTTATACTGATGATTTGCCTCAGTTTGATCAGTATGATGATGATTATGTTCTCCAAATAGAAGCTAATCTTGCAGACAAATCAGCAGCTCGTTTGTGGGCGGAAGAAGTTCACTTACAACAGCTCGAATACAGTGATCAACCGATGCATATCAGCTATGACAATGACGAGGAAAGTGCAGCAAATTTTGAAGTAAGTGAAGGATCTTTGCCTTTTTGTTTTGATTCATGTCAGTTCATCAGAGACAACCTCCATGCAATCAGAAATCAGTTGTCAACAAGTCTTGATTTGGACCCTCTTGAGGGTGATGAACACTTTGTTCCAGACTTCTCATATTCAGCTTTGCAGTCCCCGAAAGCCATTGCTTGTCAAGTTGCAGATGAAGACATGGAAGCTGGCACATGTGATCAAATGATACGAGAAGATTTCATACCATTTTGTTTTGAATCATCTCAGCTTTGGAAGGGAAAATTGCAAAGTAAATCTTCAGTAAAGAATGAGCAGCATGTAGGCAATCATGTAATCACATTGGAACCAATAGAAAATGGGTTGCAGCAGTCTTTTCAAGTTTTTCATGATCCAATAGCTGATGTTTTGGATGAGGTTTGCAGTCAAAGTCCTTCTCCATTGACTACATGTGAGCCTGAAACGTGTACTGATATAAACTTGATCCGGCAGCCGGTTTCTTTGTCATTTTCAGCAGAGGTCTCATCACAAGGCTCAGATCAAAGTTTGCATTCATGGTATGAGGAAAAGAGAAGTAATCCATTGGATGAGCTAAGTTCCAGTGTGCTTGAATTTCAAGATCCTTATGCAGTGTTTTTGGAGGCGGATAGAGGATCCATATCATTCAACGGATCTGTTTCCAAGTTGTCATGGGAGTTGCCTTTCAGTAGTTCTCTCTTGTTGTTCATAAGCGAGCACTTGCGGAGAATTCAAACAGCAGATGGGATACTTACTTGGTTGCATTGGTTGTTTCATTTCACTTGATCAGGTGATGAATGAAACTGTTAGAGTAGGTTGTGATGAATAAGCTCCACTTTGAGCATCATTTTCAGTTTGTCGGTTGTGTTTAAGTATCGCGTCAGTTTTTAGTTGAGTCATGCGTCATTTGTGAGTCAGTTTTCAGTCTTGTTGTTAAGTTAGTTTGTGTCGGTTTTCAGTCATGCATTTTAGCTTAAGTTTTTGATTCCATTGCCCAATGGATGAAGGCACTGTCTGCTCTCCCAAAGATCTGTCGTTCTTGGCACCTCCAAGGAGCTACCATCCCCATTGGAGCCAATGTTAGTGTCAGTCTTTGCAGCCTTCCTCCAGTGATCAAACATGCTCTTACAAAGTGATTTTAAGGTGTCAAAGTCAAATTTTGTCATTTCAGTGAGTCTTCAAGCAAAATTTGGTCACTAGGCATTAGGTCTAGGGTTTGCTTTCACTCCTTTCAAAGTTGCCCAAATGTCAGTCTATGTCACTATTCAGCTAAGTCTATCATCATTCAGAGGGTTGTTATTATTATTTCAGGTTCCATTGGGTCATTTTACACCTTGTTCATGCTTCAGTTGCACCTAGGCAAGGTTCATTTCCCTCTCCTAGGGTTTTGAAGACAATTTCTCTTGAATGGTCAAATCATTAGCAAAACTTGTATCCAGATATTCATACACATTCCCCTATCCTTCATGTACCTTATTAAACACTTTCCATCACTGAGATCCCCCAAATTCCTCATTTTTGCACAAACCCTAGCTTCTTGCTACAACTTGGCAATTTTCTAGGTTTGGCCTATGTTTTGACCTTTTGGACCCCTTCCCCTCACTCAATTTCTAAGATTCCACTTTTCCCTACTTCCTAACATCCCTCCCTACTTCCCAAAATTTCCTCAAGAATTTAGAAGCTCCCTATCCCATTCATTTCGCTTCATTTCGACAAATCTCTTGTTCCGCACATCGGGGTAGGTTTTACTCAAATGATGTTTCTAAGAAATAAAAGATGAATTTGGGACAAATGAGAGAGGTTTTTGTCAAAAGCAGGTCAAGGAAGAAAAACCTCCTTCACGTTTTACACAGGTGTCATGGTTTTAGAGAAATGTCAAAAATACCATTGCCTCAGGAGAATTGAATGCACCTCTGAAGTGGCCTTGGGAAAATCAATTTTTCTCCTAGCTTGGTTTGCCAAATTACTTTCTTGATGAGTCAAATGATAACTAGACACCAAGATATTTCCAGTGAGGTATTGCGAGCTCAATTTGGAGTTGCGAAAGGCATTCCAACGTTGACTGTAACAGCACTCCGCCTTTGGGCAGCCTCATTTGGCACATTTTGACCAGTCTTGGGAGATTTGATTTTTGACAGGGAAAATGAACTCCAAATTGAAAAATTCTAATTGGTTTGGAAATTATACTCAAATAACTTTCCAACTAGCTATCATGCGCCCGATTTTGACACCGGGAAGGCTTCCAAAAGTCTCCTACAAAAAGGTGCTACGCACAGAGCACGCGCGCTACGCACAGAGCACGCGCGCTACACACAAGAGATGCGTGACACACTGGGCTTCACCGGCCTGTGCAAATTTGCATGCGCACTACGCACATACTGTGCACTATGCATTGGGTAAGCGCGCGACGCATATAATCTCAGAGCCAAAAATTTTCGCTTCTTCGTCCAGATTCATGCCAAATTGCCTCCAACTACTTGCAAGTAGGTTCTTTACATTTGCTCAGTGAATTTTGGACATGATTATGGTGTTTTGAATGTGGAGAAACAAGTGTTTAAGGTAAAGAAATGTAAACCCTATGTTTATTGCCAAATTCACTTCTTAGGGTTTGAAACAAATATTAGGGACTGTGTGGGGGTTTTCCAAATTTGTGCTATTGATATATGCCTGTGTCATCTATTTTTAGTGGTGTCCCTGCTCATTATTAACCTTAGCCTCATGCTCTTTCTTTTCCATTACATCACTGCTGTCATTGTTATGGCCATTGTCATTTTCACACTGTTTATCATTCATGTTATGACATAGTCCCATTTTCACTTGTCCACATTCTCCATTGACATTTGTCAAACACTGCCAGGGCTATTGTCACTTTTGTTCCTAATAGTTATTTCCCATGCATTACTCTCTTTTCTACTCACTTTTCAAATCCCCTCATAATCAAAGCAGTGACTGCTTTTTCATGGAGAGTTGGCTCGGAAAAGACATGGCGATTTGACACCTTTTGAGCGGTAATTTTGGCTTGAGAAAGTCAATCGACATCTGGAGGAGTTGTTGGCGAAGGCCAATAGAGACAAAGACATGCTCCATCATATGAAACATCACTATTGGGCTCACATGCACGTCGGTAAAGCAAAAATAAAGATTTTGAAGAGGAGGTTGAGAAGAGCATTAAAATGGCGAAAGAGGTCTAATCCACTTCGGATTTTGGGTGAGGCTACGTGGCTAGGCATGTTACATGATGGAGGGTATTCGCTCCAAATTTGAGCAAATTTGGAGATTTTTTTGTCATTTTGAAATTGTTGGCTTGCAAAACAGATTTTTCAGCCCAATGCGTAGCGCGTCGACGCGCGCACTTATGATTGGGACACTTGCTGGAGGAAAACTTTATATTTTTCGATTTGTCATGGTAATTTATGCATGCTCTAGTATGGCCAAGGCATTTCATCAAGTTCTAGATGATCAAAAGGGTCAAAAACACCATGAAAATCACCTTTCTGCCACCTTTTGCATCAGCAGGAAGTACTTGTGGGAGAATGAAATTTTGAAGGGGCAAATGAACTCCAAATTGGGAAATTCCACTTGGGCTGGATAGAAGACATCTGGTGCTTTCCAAAAAGCTAACATAAGCTTGATTTTGATGTCGGAAAGTGCCCCAAAAGTAGGCTGAAAGGTGCGTGATGCATAGAGCTCATGCGCGCGGCGCATAGAGATTTTTGGTCAGATTTTCATCTTCCAGCACAGAAGTTCGGCCAGTTTTCACTAGTTTCACCTTCTGATGTAATATTCGACTTATCTTGATGTAATTTGATGTATATGATGTAACTTTGGAACTTATTTACCTATTCTAGATGATTCATTCACAAAATACCAAAAATTTAATGAAATGAATCAGTTTCCTTTTTTTTAGAGGCAGGTTGTTTGGATGCCTATTTTCAGCTCCATGTTTGGAATTAGTTCAAACTGCTCCTAAAAGAAGGAGCTCGACCCCTAGAGGCTAGGAGATGGGTTGGCATGGTCTATATTATGTATATTTTCAGTCAGTAGCAGGGGTTGGACTCTTGGGAAAAGCTTGACACTCTATTGTACATTCACTTTTGCATTTTTGGCAAAGGAAAGACCAGGGTTTTGCAGCACTGTTTGGGATCCATATGGCTTTATGTGTTGATGGTGTGCTTCTTTCAATATTTGTAATTTGTTATGTGTATCATTTTCCTTCTCTCATCTTCTGCAATTGAACAAATGAAGAGTTAAGGTAGAATCCATAGATTGTTATGCTTTGCCTTTGAATTTTTTTGATTTTCCATGTTTTCATCCGTTTAAGGAGAATCCTTGAAAGCTTCTTGCTCTCCTTAGCTTCTCACCAGTCATATCTAGCCATTCATTTTCTTTAAAAGCATCAAGACGATTGCCTACCTTGCCCCAAGTCGACCTCTACAAAAACTGTGTCTCATCCCCACACCCAAAATTGCCTTTCCCTTTTATTCAACAAAAACCTCAAAAAATCAACCTCAAACTCCTTGTACTTCATACCTAGCCTAAGATCAATTTCAAATTTTGTCATCTCGAGCCTCATCGATTACCTTTTGCCGAGATTGGCCCGGTGAGAGCCCTCTCCTGTCCTCGTAGGGCTAGCTACGAGTCTGAGCGTGGTTTGATGTGGCCTTGAGTCTCGCCTTCCCTCAGCCCAAGGTAGATTCCAGCGCTAACAACATCCTCCTATAGACCTCTTGTAGACCTCCTGTAGATCCCCTGTGTCGTCCTGTAGATTTTCCTGTAGGCTTTCTTTTGAAGGCCAAGTGTGGGAAAAGCCTCCAGAAGGCCACCCAAGACCTCCTAGGACCCATCTACACCATCCTACATCTCCTCAAACTCTAAAGTCACCCTTCAACACCACCTATTTGCTTCCACCTTCAGACACAATAAAATACATGCATGTCAATTTCACATAAAAATACATAAAAATCCAAAAAGATGTTTTTTGCTCATTTACTTCTAGAAATAGCTTGAGTATATGTTGTTTACTTCCTTGAATAAGTAATGGCATTCATTTCATGGTTTTCATAATGCTTTCTGCAAAAGTAGGATTAGTTGGTTAACTAGGGTTTGCTAGGTTTACTTTACATTTCAGTCTTTTTCCTTTCTGCAATTAGAGTAGCCTCCATAGAGTAAGCTTTCCTTTCTTTCATCACATATAGAGATTCTTCTGGAATCCATAGAAGTTGCCTTGAGCTCCTAGTTATCTTGCATCAGCTAGCCAAGTGACAGCTTGCAGTAAGAACTAGTACTTGTGCATACAGCACCGTCGCTTCCAAGTTTGTTACAAACTACCGGGTTGATAAGAGTAAAGTAGGCAGCCCAGGAGCTGCAGTATTTTGCTGCAATACTGGTGCTCACCACTTTTTGGCATCATTGTCGGGGAAGCATCAGAGTATTCTGTGATTACTGCTTTCTTTTACTTTCTATTGCAAACATTCTACTAATAGTTTATTTCAGCAAAAGTAGAATAGTCATTTCCTTTCTTTCAGTTCCGCATTTCTTTTTTTTTCCTTTTCAATTATGAAATTTCCATTTCAGCAAAAGTAGATTAGTCACTTCCTTTCTTTTAGTTTTGCATTTCCTTGCTTTCCTCTTCAATTCTATAAATTTCATTTCAGCAAGTTCATTTCAGTTAGTTGCAAGTTGTTTTGTTCAATCAATTTTAGTTTTGCAGGTACTATCAGTGAAAAAAAAAACATAAACCAACCAAAAAGATTTCCTTTCATGCCTTGTAGGAATAGAGATAATTCAGGAAAATTCTTGCCCAACACCCCCACCACATCACACAGCCAACCTTCTCTCTACTATGGTGGCAATGATCAAGAAGAACCTTTAGGTGAACAACCAAAGATATTTGAAGAACCTATAGGGGAAGAAGAAGAAGAAAACATCCCTCCTGAGCCAATGGTTGAAACCAGAAATGCTAGGTGGAATGGAGAGAGAATAGAGGGTACCTTTCCCATTACGGAGACCAATGGGGACACCAAAATGAAGAATATAAGCCCTTCAGCCCTACTTCACTTCCATGGTTTGACTACAGAAGATCCTGAAACCTTCTTGTTTGATTTTGTTGTCATCTATCGAACCTATGACTATGGAGAAGATGAGAAAAGTTGAAACTATTCCCTTCTACTCTCAAGGATGCAGCATTGCGCTGGTTCATGGGGTTACCTGGCAATAGCATCACAACTTGGGCTCAGATGCAGCAAGCTTTTAATGACAAATATCGAGACTACTGTAGGTAAAAAGATACCAAAGAAGAAATCTTCTGAATGACCATGGGAAGTGATGAATCCTTGGAAGATTATGAAGAGAGGTTCTAGCCTAGCTACAAAAGGGCCAGGTGTACACTTGACCCTGAAGATTTGAAGTTGGTCCTGTTTAGGGGACTTCTGGAAGACCTTCTAGACACTCTCCATCTACTGGCTGAGGGAGACATCTACCAACTATCTTATGAGGACATAAACACTGTTTTTAGAAACCATTCTAGAGCAGCCAGAAAGAAAGGTAGGGGGAGTCAACCCATAGCCAGTACCTCCTTTTCCAATTCATCCATTAAAGGTGAAATTGGAAACATGCTGGAAGACTTCAATCGTGAGATGTTGTAGACTCTTTCCATGCAAATGGATACCTTGCATATCAAAAGAAAACAAGAGGAAGCAGAGAGGGCTTTGGCAATCTTTTGTCCTAGATGCACCTGTTAGAAAATTATATATTACAGAGCAATGGAACACATAAAATATTGAAGAAATATAAACACAGAAAACGCATAAAACAAGAGAGACACAGATATACATGGTTCACCCAGTTTGGGATATGTCCACGGAGAAACAACCAGTCCTTTTATTATATTATCCAACAAACTGAAGAGATACAACCTACAGCAGATCTGTTGTAGCACCCTCTTCGCTCTCAATCTCCTCTCTCTTCCTCACTCAGAATACAGATCTACATAGACGCAATACAATTCCCTCATATAAAGTGAGGGGTTTCCTTCTAGGGCAAAAAACCCTAAACTAAACATAACTTCTACCGTCAAATCATTCGCCTAATGAACGACCCAGATTGACTAGAAATTACTAGACTTTTACAAGGTAATTTTACATCTATTTTTAGCTTTGGGGGCACTGCCCCCGAACCCCTGTCGGGGGACTGCTGACCCCTGGACCCCCCAGCCGGGGGGGATTTACCCACTGGACGCCCGCGGTGGGGACAAGTCCCCCCCGCACCCCCCCACATGGAGGGGTGTATAGTCTTCCTGGGGTATACATCCAGCTGAAACCTTTGAATACAAAAGATAATCAGGCTCCACACCCAACAATCTCCCACTTGGAGACTAATTATAGCAACTCCACCATTGCTTTATTTGCTAGAAAATGACTCCACTTTGGACCTGGTTGTTTCTCATATTCTTCATCATACTTTAAGACCAATTGAAACTGAGCAGATTCTTAGTTTCTCCTTGGTTACAACTTTTGTTAACATATCTACAGGATTCTGGCTAGTGTATATCTTTTCCAGCTTCAACTATCCATCTTCCAATGTTGACCGTATGAAATGGTACTTGAGCTATATATGTTTAGTCTTGGAATGAAATGCAAATTTCTTTGCAATATGTATGGCACTCTGGCTGTCACTGTATAACCTGCCCAACTCCTGCTTCTTGCCCAATTCATCCAGAAACCTTTGTAACCAAATCTTTTCTTTACTAGCCTCTATATCAGCAACATACTCTGCTTCTGTTGTTGAAAGTGCAACAACACTTTAGATTTTTGAAACCCAACTGACAGCTGTTCCACCTACAGTAAACACATACCCTGTTGTGCTCCTCCTATTATCTCTATCACCTGCCATATCTACATCAACATATCCCTGTAGAGCAATGTTTGAACCACCAAAGCATAATGCTTGATTTGTGGTACCTCTCAAATACCTGAGAATCCACTTCACCGCCATCCAATGTTCTTTTCCTGGATTGTTCATGTGCCTGCTTACAACTCCCACTGCATGTGCAATATCAGGCCTTGTGCAGACCATTGCATACATTAAGCTTCCAACTACTGATGCATATGGAACTTTAGACATATGAGCCATTTCTTCCTGAGTCTTGGGACACAGCTCCTTACTTAATTTGAAATGGCTAGCCAAAGGTATACTAACTGGTTTTTCATTCTGCATATTAAACCTTTTCAACACCTTTTCTATGTACTCACTTTGAGACAATGTTAATTTGCAATTCTTCCTATCTCTAGTTATTCTCATACCAAGGATTTGTTTTGCAGCACCCAAATCCTTCATTGCAAATGAGTTTTCCAATTTCCTTTTGAGCACATTTATTTCCTGCAAGTTAGAACCTACAACAAGCATGTCATCTACATACAATAACAATATAATATAGCTGCCATCATTTTGCCTTTTGAGATAAACACAATGATCAGAGTGACATCTAGTATAACCTTGTTCTGACATAAACCTATCAAATTTTAGATACCACTGCCTTGGAGCCTATTTTAAACCATACAAGCTCTTCTTCAACATGCACACTAGTTTCTCCTTCCCTTTTACCTCATATCCTTGTGGCTGCTGCATATATATCTCTTCCTCCAAATCCCCATGGAGAAAAACTGTCTTTACATCTAACTGCTCAAGATGCAAATCTTCAACTGCTACTAGACTTAAAATAGTTCTGATTGAAGTCATTTTAACAACAGGAGAAAATATTTCATCAAAATCAATACCTTTCTTATGTGCAAACCACTTCACTACAAATCTAGCTTTGTACCTCTGTTTTCCTCCATCTTCTTCCTTAAGCTTGTAAACCCATTTATTTTGCAATGTTGTTTTACCTACTGGCAACCTGACTAAGTCTTAAGTCTAGTTATGTGCTAAGGATTCCATCTCTTCTTTCATGGCTTGCTCCCACTTCTTCTTGGTTTCTACCTGCACTACTTCTTCATAACATTCTGGTTCACAGTCAACAATACATAATATAATGAAGGAGAGTATCGTTCATGGGGTCTACTTATCCTGGTAGATCTTCTAACACCACTTTCAGGTGTTTTAAGTGCTTGTTGCTGTTGTGGTTGTTGTTCTGGCTGTTGATCATTATGATTTTCAGGCACCATCACTTTTCCTGTGATATCGTCAAGCATTGTGTATTCTCTGTTTTCTTTTTCCTGTTTCTTTTCCTGCAACTGATTCTTATACAAAACCTTTTCATCGAATATTACATCTATTATCCTAATGATTTTGTGATTTTCATAATCATATAAGTGATAACCAAAATCATTAACACCATATCCAATAAAGGTACATTTCTTTGATTTTGCCTCAAGCTTTTTTTATTTTATTTGTTAATGTGGACAAAAGCTTCACAACCAAAAGTCTTCAAAAAGGAGTAGTTTACCTTTTTACCTGTCCATGCCTCCTCTGGATTAGCACCATCCAAGGAACTTGAAGGCCCTCTGTTTATTAGATAAATAGCGGTATCTACAGCATCTACCCAAAATTGTAAAGGAAATCCTACATGCAATCTCATGCACCTTGCATGCTCCATGATTGTCCTATTCATCTTTTTTGACACGCCATTTTCTTGTGGTGTTCCTAGAACTATCTTCTCTCTACGAATTCCATTCTCTGAACAGTACCTATCAAACTCCTTTCTACAATATTCACCTCCATTGTCTGATCTGAGACACTTCAACCTTTTCCCTGTCTCATTTTCAACCAAAGCTTTCCATTTCTTGAAAGTATCAAATACATTATATTTATTTCGAATACAATAAATCCGGGATTTTTTGGTTGCATCATCAATAAAAGTAACATAATAACGAGAACCACCAAGAGATGATACCTGAGTAGGTCCCCATACATCTGTATGCATAGCTCTAATTTTCCGCTCTTCTTTTCTTTCCCAACTCTAAGGAATCTGACTCTCTTCTGTTTTCCATAAACACAATTCTCATAGAATTTTAAATCAACATGCTTCAAACCTGGAAACGAATTTCTTGAGTGAAGAATTTGCATCCCTTTCTCACTCATGTGCCTGAGCCTATGATGCCACAATGTTGTATCTTCTCCTGTAGAGGTTAAAGAATTAACAGAATTACAAATACCATTGCATAAATATAATGTACCAACCTTTTCTCCTTTCGTTATTACCAAGGATCCTTTAGTGACCTTCCAGGTTTTAGCTGTGAAAGTACTTACGCAACCTTCACCTCCCAACTACCCTGTTGAAATCAAATTTTTCTTTAGATCTGGAACATGCCTTACATTCCTTAATAGCCACTGATTTCCATTTTTCTGTTTTACGAAAACTGTACCCATTCCAACAATTTTAAGGGTTTATCATCACCCAATCGAACTTGTCCAAAATCTCCTTGAACATAATCATGAAAATGTTTCTTATTAGGTGTGGCATGGAATGAGACCCCTGAATCTACCACCTAGGCATCAATAATATTTTCTAATGAAAGAATCAAAGAATCTTGCAACACATCACCTGTTACATTCGCTTCATGATTAGCTTCTTGTTGCACTCCTTCTTTTCCCTTCCGAGACTTGCAGTCTTTCTTCAGGTGTCCTTTCTTCCTGCATTTCTAGCACACTATCCCTGATCTAGACTTGGATCTGCCTTTTTTTTACTTACTGCGATATCCTGGGCTCTTTCCTCTTTCCATTTTTCTTCCCCTAGACTCTGCACTCAAAGCATTCCCTGATGTCTCACCAGAGCTTTTCTATCGCATTTCCTCACTAAGGATTGCACCAACAACATCATCAAACTTTAAAGTACTAGATCCAAAGACAAAGTTACTAATGGCCATAACTAAACCATTCAAACTTTCTGGTAATGAGCACAGAAATAATAGAGCCCTAACTTCATCATCAAAATTTACCCCTATAGAGCTTAACTGACTTGTAACTGTATTAAAATCATTTAAATGGTCTGAAATAGATCCACCTTCTGACATCTTCATATTAAATAAACACTTCATAAGAAAAACCTTATTTGAGGCCAAGGTTTTTTCATATAGTTTGGCCAATGTCGACATTAAACCCTGTGTTGTCGTTTCCTTTGAAATATTAAATTCTACCGATGCCGTTAGGCACAGCCAAATATCCCATTCTGTGTCTGTCATACTCGTCGGCTTCTTTGTCTTTTCGCTCAATGGTAGGTACAGATCTCTCTGATACAGATAATCTTCCATCTGCATCTTACATAGCTAGTAGTTTTGGCCATTGAATTTTTCAACCCTAAACCTACCATCTTTTGCCATTGCTCCCACTCGAACCAGGAACCCTTCTCTCCTGCGAGTTTATCAGCCAAATAGACCTTCGGCTCTGATACTAGTTGTTAGAAAATTATATATTACAAAGCAATGGAACACATAAAATATTGCAGAAATATAAACACAGACAACACATAAAACAAGAGAGACATATATATACATGGTTCACCCAGTTTGGGCTACATCCACAGAGAAATAGCCAGTCCTTCTTTTATTATATGATCTAGCAAACTAAGGAGATACAACCTACAGCAGATCTACTGTAACACCCTCTTCGCTCTCAATCTCCTCTCTCTTCCTCCCTCAGAATACATATCTACATAGATGCAATACAATTCCCTCATATATAGTGAGGGGTTGCCTTCTATGGCAAGAAACCCTAAACTAAACATAACTTCTATCATCAGATCATCCGCCTAATGGACGTCCCAGATTGACTAGAAATTACTAAACTTTTACAAGGTAATTTTACATCTATTTTTAGCTTCATGGGCGCTGCCTTCGAACCCCCACTGGGGGACCGCTGGCCGTCGGACCCCCCAGCCAGGTGAGATTTATGTTATCGGGAAATCTGGTGTCCACTCGGAGCTGCTACTCCCACTAAGACTGGTAGCTATCTTAGAAACAAACAAACTAAAACTACTTTCATTTTACTTTATGAGAAGTAGATGAGACGGGAATGAAGGACACCAGCCTCAGTCTTGCGCTTGGTTCCTTGCTCGGTTCCTCTCCCTTCTGACAGATCCTTGCCGCTTCTCCTTCGTCTACCCAGCTTCAAAGAGCACCTTTGGAATCAAAGCAGCATAATACTATCGAAGAACAGAAATCTACAATCATAAAAAATATAGGACCAGATATATATTGACCACACAAATGCATATATCATCAAACATACAAGAATGTGGAGGAAAGCTTGAATAGATTTATTAATATCAAGAATAGAAAAGAGGATTACAACCAATTGTTCTAACCCAGTGTCATCCTCCAGCATGAAAGCCCTTCTTTCACTTCATGAAAAGCTTAGATCACCCAACATTATGATGTTCCACCAAGAAACCAACAACACTTCCTTACAAGATACAAAATTCTAGCCTCTGGATCTCTGGGGTGAGAGATCCATATATAGATGATTGCAGGGGGGTGAGTCAGCTTCTGGGATTTTGATTAGTGTCCTCTCTCTGATAGTTCTTGATTCCACTTGGAGATTGATGATCTCTTACTCATCCCTGGGCGAATTCAGAGAGGCAAGTGTCATAGGAGAAGTTTTTGGAAGATTATATGATCATCCACCTCGCAAACTGTCTCTACCATTTGTCCACTCTCGCCCATATCACCCTACAGAAGAGCTTTCAGTATGCATCGCACCCTTTTCACTGGGCAGGTGAGATGCATCGCACCCTCTGCACTGGGCAGTCTGTATGGTCCAGTTTTGACCATTTCTTTGTAGTTTTCTATGGAGAACTTCTGGGAGATGATGTAATCAGATGACCTTGTTCTTTTAGGGTGTGAAGCAACACTTTTAGGGACTTAGGAGCCCTTGGTTTATGGACATGTTTGATTGGAGTTGCAGTGCCCAAAAATTTCTATAACAGTTTCCTCCTAAAGCATGAGGTCGTTAATCTTTTGATGTCGGGTGAAATGCTTTATCATGAGGATCCAAAGTTTTTTCGAGCTGGAAGGCAACCTGTAATAAGATACAATACAATATATTATCTTCATAATATTTTTCATGATCTAGCTGAGGCGGGCATTCCCATGCTCAGCTTTATAAATTCATTTTCATGTACGTAAGATAGACAACCATTTGTACGGGAGACTGATGACTCTGATAGAGTCATCATCCTTTGATTCGGATGATCATATGTGCAGCAACAATGTACATTTGATGTCTTTATTTTCCTGAATATATCGCAGCTTGAATGGATGAAACTAGATCTGGGGTCTTCAAACTCGTCCAATCTTCACTCAGAGTACAGGTCGATCCATGTGAAAGATGTTCTGGAGTCGAACATGGAAAGACATCGCCTGATTACCAGCCAGTGATGTAAGCTATTAACAGGCGTGAGAGGAATCACTGATAATGATGATGACCCTCAAGGTACTACAGTACAATTCACGTGGTCTGCAGAGGGACTTGGCATCGAACACCATGGAAAATATTTCGGTAAGAGGACAATGATGTAAACCTGTCGTCGGAAGTGAGAAACTTGCCATTGAGGCATGCAAGCTTCAAAGTACTGAAAGAATTGTTCCTAAGTCGATTTCTTGGATAATGAGCTAATGTCGACAAGAAGTGACCCGTCGTAGGAGGGCCTTAATGAATCCCACATCTACTGTTGGGTGTGGAGCTTGATTATCTTCTATATTCAAAGGTATCGCCACATTGGACCCCAGTTTGAAATGGGGGCGGCAACGCTGCCCCTAAAATATTCACTGCAGGGGGGGTCTAGGGGGGGGGGGGCGGCTGCGACCTTTGGGAGCCCCCCCCTGGCGGGGGGGTTTTGGGGGCAATGCCCCCGAAGCTAAAAACAGCTGTAAAATTGCCTTGTAAAAGTATAGTAATTTCTAGTCAATCTGGGCCGTTCATTAGGCGAATGATCTGACGGTAAAACTTATGTTTAATTTAAGGTTTTTTTCCCTAGAAGGCAACCCCTCTCTATGTATGAGGGCATTGTAATTGAGGCTATGTGATAGATGTGTATTCTATGAGCGGGAAATAGAGAGGTGAGACTGTGAGAGAAAACAGAGGATATTACATCAGATCTGCTGTAGGTTGTGTCTCTTCATTTTGCTGGATAATAGAAAGGAAGGACTAGCTGTTCGGGTTGGACGTAGCCCAAACTGGGTGAACCACGTATATCTGTGTCTCTCTTGTTTTATGCGTTTATATTTCTGCAATATTTTATGTGTTCCATTGCTCCATAATATATAATTTCTAACATCTACAACACGGAACGAAATAAATGATTTTGGAGGTGAAAACGATCTGATGATACAGGGTTCAGGGTGGCGGTCATGAAAGAATGGAGCGTGAATGTATTGCAGCAGATGAGACACAGGTGAATTCTTTGAGCGACTTCTCTTGAACATACCGGTGACACTGACATGGATTGGTAGCGTTAACCCCAAATATGGATGGTGTGATGGACCAATGGTAATATAACCGGTGAATGGAACAACCCAACCCGACTCGGATGCGGAGTGAAAGTGTCATGTTCAAGAGCGACTTGCTACCAATAAAGTTTCTTCAATTTTTTTTTCCAATTTTTCCCCAGTCATTGCTAACCAGTACCTCTTTATTTTTGTCAAGCTTGAGGAGGATAACATATGCTTGTTCTATAATTTTCCCTTCGGGCAAACCCGTCGCTATGTTTTAACGAGCCTAGCGATAGTGAAACTCGTTCTTGTCTGCATGGATAAGTTTGTCGCTATTCGGTTTTAACGAGTTTAACGACAAATATAACTCAGTCCTTTTCAATTTTAGAGAGTCTGAAAGGGACGAAAAGGAAACTCCAATAATCCTTTTTCGTCATATAATCCCTTAAGTCTGACAAAGTATAAAATAATACAAAAGGGATGAATTTTCGGTAATTTTAACGAGCCAAACATAACAAGCACTCGATCTTTTTGTGTAATAATCCCTCAGGTCCAAAAATATTAAAATCTAGAGGAGGGATAGCACTTCCAGTCGCTTTAACGAGCTGGAGAGGCCAATTGCTCGGCAATATTTTCATATTTTACGAGTCAGATGAAAAGAGCTTAAAGGAGACTCATTTTTTGAGGAACAAGTGATAATTTCGGGTAGCAGCTGATTCTAGGTATGGTTTGGAATTTTCCAATCACGGTAGTGTCACAAGGATGGCTAACAGGATCACTCTTCGTAGCTTTTCCTCAAAAGGAGTAAACAATCAAATGGAGGTGAATGATCAGTGTTACACAGTAATTTGTCACCATCCCTGTTACTCCTCTTGTCATACCTTGGAGGACTCATCCCGGGAGTTATAAGAAGTGACAAAGTCTAAAAACACTTGCATTATGTTCCCCTGAGTATGTACTCCATGTTCCCTGAAGACACCTTCCGCAGATTATCCCTGAAAAGTGCTCTTTTTCCATTGGCGCAAGTCCATAGTATCTTACCCGCGCCAATCATGGGGATCCTCAAAAGAGGGCGCGACCATTGGTGCTCTGCCTTAGAACAACAGTCGCGCCAACCAAATTTAGTCGTGGTTTTTGCCTTAACGCACATCCGACTGTTTTTTCCTTCATTACATGGAGCTTTTCTGAGGATAAAAAATCAGTCTTTTGTCGAGCTTTATCCATCTTTATGGCTTTTGAGGATAATGCTAATCCGCAAAAGGTGTCCCGGTTCATCGTATCCTCCTCCCTTCTTCATCTATATAAGCTTGTCATTATGCATTGGACAAGCTAGTGTTAGTGTTAGTGCTAGTGATTCAGTGATTGAGTGATAGTAGTGATGATTATTGGTCATGGAGTGTTAGATGTTGAGTTCTTGAGTTCTTGGAGGAATGCTAGTGAGTGCTAGAGAGGTTATGCTGCTGGAGAGGAGATGCATGGCAAGACACATATAGTTATTCGCCCAGCCAGGAGAAGGGTCCATGTCCGAACAATGGTTGTAACTTTTCCTGTTTATTAATTGATAAGCGACTGCGAATATAGTTCCAATCTCATTATCTATCATGGTGATGTGTTGATTTATTTCCTTTCTGACTGAAATATAGTTGTGCCTTGGTAGTTTTTATGTTGGTATCTGTCTCTTCCTTTGCATGTGCAGGTGTTCGTTTGTGATCTGTTGGAGCAAGGGAGCGAGGATATCAACTCTGCTTCAATCATAGCGTTGGACTCCAGGTTAGTCTTCTTGATTCACCTTTGATGCATAACTAGGAACTTGCGTAGCAGCGTGGTTTGTTTGTGGCTAGTTCTGTTATAGGCTAGTGGGATCGCCTCTGTCCGCAGAGGGGATTTACCTGACCAACAAATTGGCGACTCCGCTGGGGAGGAACTATTTGATTTCTGTCTTGCATGTTAATTTTCTTCTGCTTGCTTGAGTGATTGAGCTTCCTGAGTCAGTTTTGAGTTTATTCTTTACTGTTTGACCCATCTGAGCACTGTCAACCCAACCTAAGGTTGTATCATTTATTTTTCTAGTTGGCAAGCTTAATTGCCACGGTTATTTCTTTGACAGTCGCGCCAGTTGGCGCATGTTGCTCAAAACCCGCTCGCGCCAATCCTGTGGTAGCGCAAGTTTCAGGCTGACAGTCGCGCCAGCTCTGTAAGTTTTGCCTGTGTGTGGGTGGAAAGCTCATTCAGTCTCTCTATATATCTCTCTTAGCCTCTGGAACTGTGTTGAACCTCTGCTTGACTGGTCTTAGCCTGTATCCCTCAGCTGTTTGCTCATTTCTATTGATTTTCGTCTCAGCCCTAGGATATCTAGGGGCTTTGCATGACTAGCCTTCTGTGGGAAGTTTCGATCTCTTGATTATCCAGTCAACTTGTTGGTTGTGTTCTGCACCTATCCAGTGCTTTGTTAAAGATTGATCTTCTATACTCTGAATACTTCACTTCTAGCCTCTTTGAAGTTCACTAGTCTTTGTGTTTTTCCTTGCTTGCATGGTTCATTTTAGTGTTTCAGAATTGGTTCTATTTCATTAACTGAACTTGGATTGTGCATATCTCTTAGAATTTGTTTACATGCATCATGCCATCTTAAAGGAAAGAAAAATAAAAAATCTCTTGCATCATAGTAGTTAGCTTTTATTGTTATTTGTTGTTATTAAAAAGAAAAAGACAAAATTTCGTTTCTTGTTATTAGCTGCATTAGGGTCTTTGTTGTTTGTTGAAGTGATCGTTTCGTTTGTGAAAAAGATATCAACCCACCTGTAGATAGAATTCATCGAATCAAATGATTTAATTTTGGCATATAGTTTGCATGTAAAAAGTTTTTGAGATATCACATACGGTAGGACCAAAAAACTGAAACATAATCAAAGATAAACCTTAAAATGAACTCAATGAACATAACAACGCATTGGAACATAACACAAACACTCTAGAGGTCTAGGTTAGAGATGTGTTCCGGCGTCTTTAAACCTGGTAGTTTATCGTCGAGTGGTTGGGTGATTCCTCCACGGTGAAACAATAGGTGCCAATACGGACTGTGCTCCCACGTACCGTCGAGTATATATTGGGAGACCCCTATAGGAATAAAGCCTTTATTCATAGGAAGCCGTGTCAGCCGCCCTACAATTCGCAATGCAGTGAACACAGCATTCACGAAGATCGACCACCCGTACCCTAAAAAGTATTCTGTGGTTTTGCGAAAAGTTTGGCATACCCTCTACCTAGAATTCCAGAGCAGTCACTTTTGATCCTTTTCGGACTCCCTAAACGAAAAGGTGCCTATGAGCGTCTTGTCACTTCGTGCTCATTAAATATTCGAAGGAGACTAGAGTCATCTTTTATCCTTTTCTCGACTCTTAAAAAATGAAAAGGTTAAGTTCAGTGTCTTAAAATTTATTGGCCACGATAATATTACCCAATTAGATTTTTGTTTGCGTTAGCTTGAGTAGGGTTATTTCTCGTTCAATGGCAGCCTTTCCGGTGCCCACCAGCCAAGGTGTTCCTCCTGATGGGTACCCTCGCCCATTTCCTTCTATTGGAAATGTTGGTGTTCAGTATATCGCAACATTGTCTTTGCCTGGGTTGACCATTGGTTTACCCGTATGGTTGTTTTCAAACTCGGTGGTCTCAAGTGTGATGACTCCTGTCCCACCACCACCTCCTCCACCCGAACAACACCATGTTGATTCTAAGGTGGACCCCTTCCCTTCTTCGCCTATTGCTGCGTCCTCATCTTCTACTTCGCCTGGTGAAACCTTGGATTTCACTAACCAGGTGGCTAAGAAGAAGAAGAAGAAGACCAAAAAGAAGAAGTCTCCTAAGGGAAAGGTCGTGTCTACCACGAAGCTATCAGAAGTGGAACCACCTTCTGCTCCTCCCCGGAAGCTTCGGTCTCCTTGTCGATTATGCAAAGGGGACCATTTTCTTTCTGATTGTCCTGGCATTCCCAGGATCCTAGACATATGGTCCCGTGACCCGACTCGCCCCTTACTGTCGCAAATCGACGATACCTTACTAGTTGGTAACAAAAAAGGGAAGGTTCGTTTCCCTTGTCGACTTTGTGAAGGTAATCATCTCCTTCGCCTTTGTCCACTTATGGATGAAGCTTCCCGTCTGTTGGCAAGTCTGTCGGATCCCTTACCCCAACTACCCGCTGGATATCAGCGTCTTTTTACAACTGCAGAGCATCTCTCCACTAACCAAGTGATCAAACATGATTCCTCCTTAGTCCATCTTTCTCTTCCTAAACCTATCTGTGCTCCGCCTGCTCCAGACCAGTCCCTGGTCGGAACGAGTGATTTATATTCATCATCTACGCACCACTTGATCATCAAAGATGAACCACCTGAGTCCAAACCAAACGAAAGTCCACAGTTCCGGATTACAAGTGACCCGGTCTTTCGAAAGGTCCACCTTACAAGTGACCCGGTTTTGCCTACAGAAGTTCCATCCTTAGATGCTCTTACACATGAATCCAAACCAGATGAAAGTCAAAAGGTCCGGCTTACAAGTGACCCGGTTTTGCTTTCAGAATTTCCAACCCTAGATGATCCTACATCTGAATCCAAACCAGACAACAGTCAAACGGTCCGGATTACAAGTGACCCGGTTTCGCCTTCAGAAGTTACCTCTTTAGATGATGTTATCACTGCCAAGAATGAAGAACCCACCCTCCAAATTCTATTCATTGACATAGACGTTAATGATCAAGTGAGCATCCCTCTCATTCCTTCACACCAGGAAGAAAGTCCATTAGAATCATATCCGGCTGTCTATCAAGTCCCACCTCCAAGCAACCTAGTTGTTTCCTTTAATTGGGATCAACTGGTTAATCCTCGGTTACCAGCCGCCATACCATTTTGAATTATAGTCCAAGTCTACCGCATGGTTATGGCTGGTACAATTATTGATGAGGGATCTCCTGTGAGTATCCTTTCTTCAACAACTTGGGAAGCACTTGGTTCCCCACTTCTTCTGCCTGAGATGAGAAACCTCATAGGTTTCCATCGAGAAATCACTCGACCTTTAGGAATTCTTCCCAATGTACCTATCACGTTAGAAGGGAAGACTATCCAAATGGGTCTCATGGTAGTCCAAGGTCCGTTAGATTACAATTTACTCCTTGGACGAGACTATATTTATCGCATACGTGCTATTGTGTCCTCACTCTTCAGAGTGATGTGTTTTCCGCATGAAGGAAGAACGATCAAAGTCGTAGACCAACTTTCATTTCCCGATTCACACTTCACATATAGTCATCTGCCATTCCTAAATGGTCTTATTTCCACAGGAAATGCCCCAGCACCCACCCCGTCATTCTGATGACGGCAGCTCACCCGGGCGCATGACTGAAGCCCGGGGGGCATGCATCCTCCTTCAAAATCGAGTCTTTCCAAGTAAACCTTCATTCCATCCACTCCGTGAATGCCATGAAGCTTGGGGGGCATGTACCTCGATTTGTATGATCATGCTGGGGGCATGCAACAAAAATTTTAACAAGCAAAGTTCTCCATGGTTCAAGATTGTGTAAAAATGAACCCATTTACATCCCGTGATTGCCTTTTATCCGCTAAATCCTGCTAGATGAGCCTTGGTTGTTTCTCCTTTCCTGAGGAACCGCAGCGATGAGTGGTTTTATTAGCCAGCCTCTTAACCTTTACGTGTTTTAAGTGAGTTACACCATTACTGGAACCAGTTACTATCCCTTATACCACTCGTTCCTTCAGGACGAGTTGCCTTTACGCTCTTTTCTGACTCGTAAAATATGAAAAGATTGCCGAGTATTTTTCCCTTTTTGACTCGTTAAAGAAAATAAAAATGGAGGTCCGCTTTCAGCTCTTTTCTGACCATTTAAAGAGGAAAAGATTGCCGAGTCGCTCCTCTTGACTCGTTAAATGGTGATAAGGGGCGGTCGTTTTAAGTTCTTTTTGTCGACCATTAAAACATAAAAAGATTATCGGGTTTTTGTCGTTTCAAACTCGTTAGTGGTTACGAAACGACGTGGTTTTGACTGCTTTTTTACTTTTTCAGGTCAAAATCACTAATTATGAAAAGTACTCCTCGATCGTAATGATCGGGCGGTTCTTTCAGGTATTATTTTATACTTTTTCGGGCCCGAGAGACACAACTTTACGAAAAAGGACCTCCCTGGAGTTTCCTTTTCTGCTGTCTTTTCAAACTCTCTAAACATGAAAAGACGCCGAGTTCTTCCTTTGTCAGACTCGTTAAAACTTAATGACATCGGATTTTGTCACAACACAAGCATATGCTATCCCCATCAAGCTTGTTAAAAATAACTGGGGTACTCGCCAGAAATGGCGGGGGGAAAAGAAAATTTTTGAACCATAATTATTACCGTAACGGCAGTATGTCGCTCTTGAACATGGCACTTTTTGCTTTCGTGTCCGGGGTGGGGATATTTCATCTCATATCTTTCACTTGCTTCCATGGACTTGGGTATCCTATTTGACCTCTCATTCGCTCATTGCCTCGTCATCATGACCTTTGATACATTGATGTCAAATACTGCCAATTCCGTTAATGTGCCGCCGATATGTTCAAGAGAAGTTGACCTCTGCAAAACAACCTCCCTCTGATAGTTCGCACAATCTTGATTCACAACTTGATCTCCCTGTCTCGTGTCGATGATGTGGGAAACATTATGGCCCACCTTCGATCAAGGTCACTCCCTGTCGACTTCAACTCATTATCCAGGGAATTGATCGAGAGACTCCTTTCCGGTGCCTTGGAGCCTGCATGCCTCAATGGCAGGTTCTTCATGTTCGACGTGAGGTTTTCATCATTGGCCTCCGATCGAATGATTCTACGGGTGTTCGACTTCAGACCATTGATTCACACGCCATAGATTGTACCTATAGTACCTTGAGGGCCATTGTTATTATTGGTGGTACCTCTCGCGTCTGTTAACAGTTTCCATTATTGACTGGTAATCAGACGATGTTCATGCATGTTCGACTTCAGCTCATATATTCACATGCTTGGACTTGTACTCTTGTTCGGGTCGAGTTGGAGCGCAAGACCCTGGATTGTGTCTGTTGTAATCCAGGCGTGATTCTTGTTACTTGACTCATTCACTGGATGGCTGCGACCATACCTGAGTCAGTTTATTGATCCTAACCAGATGGCTGCTTCCATACTATGGATCCAGATTATTTATTTACTCTCTTATGGATGGCTGCGACCATACCAAGTACATCATGTAATTGAACTATCAGTCATGTCTCTTAATACAGCTCCTCGGCGGCAGTAACTATATGTGCTCTTATGTGTTCTTATGTGTGTTCTTGTAAAGCATTTCACCCCTCTCCACCTCTCGGACTTCATGCTTTAGGGGGCATTTGTTACACAGTAATTTGTCACCATCCCTGTTACTCCTCTTGTCGTACCTTGGAGGACTCATCCCGGGAGTTATAAGAAGTGACAAAGTCTAAAAACACTTGCATTATGTTCCCCTGAGTATGTACTCCATGTTCCCTGAAGACACCTTCCGCAGATTATCCCTGAAAAGTGCTCTTTTTCCATTGGCGCAAGTCCACAGTATCTTACCCGCGCCAATCATGGGGATCCTCAAAAGAGGGCGCGACCATTGGCGCTCTGCCTTAGAACAACAGTCGCGCCAACCAAATTTAGTCGTGCTTTTTGCCTTAACGCACGTCCGACTGTTTTTTCCTTCATTACATGGAGCTTTTCTGAGGATAAAAAATCAGTCTTTTGTCGAGCTTTATCCATCTTTATGGCTTTTGAGGATAATGCTAATCCGCAAAAGGTGTCCCGGTTCATCGTATCCTCCTCCCTTCTTCATCTATATAAGCTTGTCATTATGCATTGGACAAGCTAGTGTTAGTGTTAGTGCTAGTGATTCAGTGATTGAGTGATAGTAGTGATGATTATTGGTCATGGAGTGTTAGATGTTGAGTTCTTGAGTTCTTGGAGGAATGCTAGTGAGTGCTAGAGAGGTTATGCTGCCGGAGAGGAGATGCATGGCAAGACAAATATAGTTATTCGCCCAGCCAGGAGAAGGGTCGACGTCAGAACAATGGTTGTAACTTTTCCTGTTTATTAATTGATAAGCGACTGCTATTATAGTTCCAATCTCATTATCTATCATGGTGATGTGTTGATTTATTTCCTTTCTGACTGAAATATAGTTGTGCCTTGGTAGTTTTTATGTTGGTATCTGTCTCTTCCTTTGCATGTGCAGGTGTTCGTTTGTGATCTGTTGGAGCAAGGGAGCGAGGATATCAACTCTGCTTCAATCATAGCATTGGACTCCAGGTTAGTCTTCTTGATTCACCTTTGATGCATAACTAGGAACTTGCGTAGCAGCGTGGTTTGTTTGTGTCTAGTTCTGTTATAGGCTAGTGGGATCGCCTCTGTCCGCAGAGGGGATTTACCTGACCAACAATCAGCTAAAACAGAGTGGAGGTGATGAGGAGAACACGACCAGGGCTCAAAAGCTGATGATAATGCATTCACAATGGTTATTTACCGGAAATTGGTTCATTTTTTAATGAGCTTAAACTCTGGGGGAACGTTTGCTCATTGCTAAGGTTTAATTTTTAATGAGCTTGAACTTCGCATAAAAACTGCTCGTGATAATGGTCATCAATTTAATTTCACCGCTAATCACTTTGTTCCTTCAAAGGTTGTACTGCCTGTTCAATTGATTCAGCAAACCGAACCGATTAGAAATGAACAATATCTGTTTCAAAAATGAGTTAAAACACTAATATTTTACTCGAATTACGTAAAAAGTAATTTAAAAGTGGTTTTTACCCCTCATTTTACCATTTCATTTGAACTTTGGTTTGTTGGAGCTCTGGAGGTGCTTTTCCCCCTTGATTTTCACCAACTGATTTTGGGAGATTCTGTGGACGATTTTCGGCGTCGTCTGGACCAGGTAGGAGCTAAACCTAAGCTCTTTAGTTGCATTCCCTCCTTTTTGAATTCTGTGCATGTTTCCCTATTTTTCTGAGCCTCTGGGGTTTGAAAAAATCGCCCTCGCTCCATCACACCCTTCCTATATCGGAAGGTGCGATGCATACTAGCTTGGCCATTGGCCAGTCAGTATGCATCTCACCCAGTACACTGCTGGGGGTGCGATGAGCGCGAGAAGGGAAATTTTTGCACTGTTTTCTCATGGAATTTTTGCTTGTTTTTTGCCAAATCAGGACCCTGAATCTTCTCTTACTTATTTTGCAGAGATTCATCGGAGAAAAATGGTTGTTACATGGTGAGAATGTGAGCATGAAGAAGAGGACATGCTTGCTTTACATGATCCGGTTACGGTAACTGCACTACGGAACTGCGGCCTGTTCAAGTTTTTCTGCATCTCTAGCATGAGGCAACAAATCAACTTGTTGCAATATCTTCTCGATGCATGGGACCCTACCAACCAGGTGTTTCAGATCAAAGGAAAATCCATCCCCTTGATTGTCATGGACATCTATTTTTTGACCGGTTTATCGAGGCGTGGTGCCCCTCTTTCATTATCAGGTTCCGCCCACGGGGGCGAATCCGTGAGAGATTATATTCGCCGGTATTGCAGAGAGGGATCTCAACCGAGTAGGGATGGCAAGATCAACATCCGAGATGTCAATGACCAGTCCTTGAGGACCATTCTGTTCACTTTTGCTAGACTGGCTGGTAGTGTGGCTCTTCACGTAGCTAACAGGTCCTATATGTAGTACGCCTTGGAATGCCTTGAACCAAAGGTGTTCAACTAGTGTGATGTAGTACTCCCTGTGATGAAAGAAAAACTGACCAAGGAAAAAAATGGAAAATCCAAGAACTTCGGCTATGGTTCTATTTTGACCGCTTTCTCCTTGGAAAAGATCCCACTGATGCAGCCGCAGTACATTTCACTTGTCTTACCTCCACCGACTGAGTCACGGATGTAGAGATGGGTCGACCTTATGGCCAGACATGCTAGTCAGTCCCAGGTTTCCTTTTTTGATACCTTCTTCAAGTGGTTCAACCGTTAGGAGATGGTTTTTCCGAGCATCCATATGCTGGTATGGATTTCCAAGGTGACACGGATTTGGTGTTGCCGGCTGGTGAGCAGTGGGGTGCTATCGATAAATTCTCTGACCATATCTCTGTTTATCATTTCTTTTTATAATGTTCTTGTTCTTTCTTCTATCAGGACTAATCAAAACTCATGTGCTCATGCAGATATTGGACTAGTTCGGCCAGTAGTACGTCTGAGAGTACCAGCTGCCACTCCAGCAGGAGAGGCTGTGGGCAGGGCTATCCTTCGCAACCTTGATGTGGCCGAGACTCTTTCAGCATTGCAGGTGTTATGAAACCAGCTCAAGAAAAGATAGAAAAGATAGATCAACGCCTTAGAATTCAGCCTCTTCGAGGGGGCAACCTCCTTTACATTACATGAATGAACAATTCTTGGATGATACAAATGAAAAGACCTTCTTTCTATATATAGGAGTCTTAGGGGTCATAACATAATCATAGCCGACATAACAATAATAATGTAAGGGCACAATAATAACAATAGTGGGCTTCTATGGGGCACAATAGTAACAATATGGGCACTACATGGGTACATCAATATAATAAGTGGGTTTCACTCATAACCATAAGGGGTTACACTTGTAGTATAGGGGCCTAACAGTAGGATCAGGTCAAGGGCCTCACTCTTGGTATTCCAGACATGAGGACTGACGAGATGCCTCTGAAATTTCAGCGACATACTACTGGCGTGCCGAGTCGATGGACTAAGCTTTTATGCATGATTGCATAGGCAGTGACTTGTTATCACCGGCATCATTAGACTAGGGTGCCCCCTATCATTTTTAGTTTTGGGTCATTTGACCGATTTTTCCTTGGTTACAGAACATTATGTATAAACCATAAACAGTTATATATATATTTTTTATTTTCGGAGCTTTATTTTGGTTGAGTTACGTGATCTTGATGCAAATATTGATGAAATGCTTCTTTTATAAATGTTGCAAATGTCTATCTAACACATAATTTGCCAATGAGTCTGTTAATGTGTTTAAGTTTCTGGAAATATGCTGATATTGAATAGAATCAAACTGCCTTTCCAAAATCTTGACCCTTAGGAACATGCGATAGATAGTTGGATTCCGTATAGAGTAGATACAAGTGAGTCGTGGGATGACGAGTTGTGAGTCTAGCTTGACGACGAGTCGGCGTATGCCACGTGTAATGGAATCAAAGAGGAGCTCTATAATGTGGTGTATTCAGCAATATTGTTCGTTGACCGACCAATACATACCCCTCTGAAACTCACTAACTCGCCACTTGGATCAAAGATGGCCCAGGCCGCAGAAGATAGGTTCTGCGAACTACGACTCACTCCGTCAATATCCAACAAATGATTCCAATAGGTCCAACATCTGCAACAAACGTAAAAGCGGATCACTTAACCAAAACAATTACCCTTAGCGAAAACAAAAATGTAACAAAAGCATAGGGGTCACTATCTTGAGTCAAACATAGTAACGCTTAAGGTACAACCTGTTGTGAGGTTGCGCTAGTGGAATCACATCATAATCTACTAACTCGTAGGCTCCTTTCGCTAATACACATTTAACAATATAGGGGCCCATCCATAAGGACTTGAACTTACCTTCTCCCAATTTATTGGATTCCTGGTCGTAAAGTAAGACTAGGTCACCTTCTGAGAAGACACGGGGTTTGACATTCTTGTCGAACTGTGCCTTCACTCATTTCTTATGAGCTTCATTAGCCAAAGCAGCATCACAATGGGTTTCATCCAATTGGATTAGTTCCAAGAAACAAGCCTCCTCTTCTGAAGTTCCAGGGAGAAGGTTGACCGCGAGTTTGAGGGACGAGATTTCACACTGAACCGGTAAGATTTCTTCTAGGCCATACACCAGCTGAAAGGGTGTAAAACTGGTCGAATTCCTCACCGATGTCCGGTATGCCCACAAGGCTGAGTAAAAGATCAGGTTCCAACTCCTTTTATGGACTCCAATCATCCTTTGCAGCATCCGCTTCAGGACCTTGTTGATTGCCTCAACTTGTCCATTGGCCTGTGGATAATATGGAGTAGAGCTGTCGTGGGACAACCCTAATTTGGCAGCCAATTCAACCATCATGTGATTGCGAAAATGCGATCCATGATTTGTGACTATGGCCTGTGGAACACCGAATCTAGAGACTACATGATTGAAAAAGAAGAGGGCAGCCATTTCGCCACTATTGTTTGATGTAGGCATCGCCTCGGCCCATTTGGTAAAATAGTCTACTGCGACTATGATATACCCATGCCCCCCTGCTGAGGTGGGGTTACATGTCATGAAATCTATGCCCCATTTGGAAAATGGTCCAACAACAACTACTGGTTGTAGAGGTGCGGGTGGTATTCTGGTTTTTTGATCAAAAATTTGACATGCATGGCAACTTCTGACTGCGGTTATGCAATCTTTGAACATTGTTGGCCAAAAGTATCCTACTCGTAAAATCTTTTGTGCCGTAGCGTAACCAAATTGATGCCCCCCACACGTGCCTGAATGGAAATCATTCAGGACTTTTTCGGCCTCCTCGTGGGTGAGGCACCTCCTTAGAACTGTATCGACACCATGACGGTAAAGTGTATCACCGACGATCATGTAGTATTTTGCTTGGTATCGAATGTGTCGTTGTTCTGAGCACGAGGTATTAGACCTATATGTTTGGGTTTGGAGATATATTATTACGTCTCCATACCACAGATTGCTTGAAGATATCAGAAACAAAGATTCGTCCACAATTGGTTCTTCTGATGTTGCATCGTTGAACGACAATGGGAGGTTGCATAGTAACTCCGCGAAAACCAGGGATTTCTTCAATTTGAATTTTATAAATACCAAATCAAACTCTTGTAGAATTGCTATCCATTTTGAATATTTTCCCCCAAGCAATTGTCACGACAATATATAAGTCATGGGGTTGCAATCTGACAGAATGGTAGTTTTTCGAAAGAGGACGTAGTGTCAAAATCTTTGTATCGCTTGAACAACTGCGAGAGCTAGCTTTTCAACGTAGGAATACTTGCCTTCTATATCATTTAAGTTTCTACTCAAATAATATATAGGATGTTCAATTCCATTGTCTTCTTGAACTAAAACCATTGCGATGGTCATATCTGCTGCAGCTAGATACAGGTTAAAGTCCTTTTGATAATCAGGAGCGTACATTAATGATGCTTTTATTAGGGATTCTTTTAAAGCATCAAAGGAAGCTTACGTGACCTGATCCTAGATGAAGGGTACTTCTTTTTTCAATAGACGAGGATAACCTTTAGCAAGTTCGGCGTAATTTGGAATGAACCTCCTTAGAAAGTTTGCTTTCCCTTGGAGTTTCTGAATCTGAAGCAAATTTGAAGGTGGAGGAAAATTAATGATTGCCTGAACCTTACATGGGTCGAGACGAATCCCATCCTTTGAGACCACAAAGCCAAGTAAACGACCAGAACTGACACAGAACACACATTTGTGTGGATTGAGTCGTATCTTGTAGTGTTGGCAACGTAGAAATATCACTCTCAAATGCTGCGGATGATCGGTCCGCTTTCGCGAATGAGCTGGAAGATCGTCGAGATATGGTTGAACGATTGTTTTGATGTCATGGAAGGCATAATTCATTGCCCTCTAAAATGTTTCCCCTGCGTTCTTTAAACCAAAGGGTAGCTTGCGATATGCAAATGTGCCCCACGGAAAAATAAATGCAATCTTTGACTGGTCCTGTGGGCAGATATTTATTTGATTATACCCAGAAAATCCATCCATAAATGAAAAGATTTCACATCTGGCGCATTCATCAATTATCTGGTCAATGAAGGGTGTAGGGTAGTTGTCTTTCGGACAAGCTTGATTTACATCACTATAATCGATGCACACTCTCATTTTTACTTGTTTTTTCATTACAGGAACAATATTTGATACCCAATCGGTTAGAGGAACCGGGTAAATAAAACCAGCATGGAGAATTTTTTCAACTTCTGCCTTGATGGCAGCGGCTTTCTTGGGGTGCACCTGCCGTAGCCGTTGTCGTACCGGTTTGACATCTGGATACATCTTAATTTCGTGTTCAACTATGCTCGAGTCAATGCCTCTCATTTCATCATACGACCAAGCAAAGACATCTATGAATTAGCGAAAAAAAGTGTTATATATTTCTAGTTCTGAAGGAGAACAAGATTTGCCAACATGAATATTCTCTACAACATCTGTTTTGGTCGAGATATTTATGGCGATAGTCTCTTCAATATTGGACAAGTTTCACTCAGAATCCACCATGTTTACAGTATTTGATAGAAAATCAAAAACCGAGGGATGATGAAGGTCACTAGGAGTATCTTCTTTGTAATCTAGAAGATGGGAATGATGGTGGTAATCTTCCCATGGTGCCTCGTCAGTCATCATTGACTGAACAATTCCTTCGTCTATATAATGTACTTGTGACCAAGGATTTGAAGGGGTACCATATTCTTTAGATCTATCTATCCAAACGCTTGATGAGCATTGTTTTGGGTTTGCTTCCCATGCCGAAAACATTGATTGCTACAAGATTTCCATTAGGCTTGGAGGCAAAACCTGTAGATGATCCATGTTAATATCGTTTTCAGAGATCTTTTGAATAGAAGATATCATATTGTAGGTTCCTACCATTGCCACTTCCGCTAGATTGATTAGGGGCGATAGGGCAAAAGTCCCCATTAATATAGGGTCTTTTAGTAGGCCTACTCTAATATTTTGAAGCAAATGAGAGCTTCTGTGGATCATCAGAATGCTTCCCGTAACTTGTGAACTATTGGGGAGAAATGTTTGTTGGTCGATGATTGTAATTCCCCCTTGAAAAGGAAATGAAATCTTCCTGAAGTAGGTCGACACAACGGCTACCATAGCATATATCCAGGGCCTTCCCAGTAGGATGTTGTAATCGAGGTTTCCATCAATTACTTCAACATTTATTTCTACTATTTTTCCCCCAATTCGACTTGCAAGTTACTTAAAATACCGTATGGGGTGTATCTTCATCCATCAAATGCTTTTAATGTTGTCGAAGATCGTGACAAGGGTGGAGATCCTAAAGTCTTCCAGCAACTCATCGACATAATACATGTAGATGCCCCCTCATCAATAATTGTTCAATGAACAGTTTTGTTGAGGGATTTCACTTGAATAAGGAAAGCTAGTTGAGCTGGTAACTGAGGGTCATATCCTTTGTGATTAAAGGACACAAGATTGGAATCCGTTGGGTCAATCCCACCTATCACTGATAATAAAGCCTGCTTTTGGGAGGGGAAATTTTCCAGTACTTCAAGTGTCGACATAGCGGATGGCGATTGGGCCAGATCTTCCACTATATTATAATGTTGTGCTTCTCTGGCACGAGGATTAAATGTCGATTTGTGTACTACTACCTTTGGCGGCTTTATTGTTAGTTCAGGAATGATGGGTGGCACAACTTCGGTCGAAGTTGTTGTCGAACTACTAGGTTGCTCATTAGCCTTATTGTCTGACAGCTGTGGATTCCCGTAATCTTTATTCCTTGTCGATATCAAAGCATCATTTTTCTACCTCAAAACCGACAACATTAGCACTTGGGAGGGGGAAGCATTGTCACTAGCAACCAGATTTTTTCTTGGATTTGGAAATGAATCAGTCAATACTGCCGAGGTTTTTGAATTCTTGAAGAATTTTCTAAGCTCAGCTTTATACGGACACTCTCTTGTCCAATGATCCTCATCGCATATAATGCATGGACGATTTGGTTTCCTATCTCCAGAAGGGTTTGCGGAAGGCTTTTCAGGGGACAATTCTTCCTGTTTCTTCTTCTTCCCTTTCTTTTTTTTCTTGCCTCCTGGTTGCTTGGTTTCTTTGCCTTTGTCGTCGATACAACATTTACTTCTGAGGCGAGAAGTTCTTCATTTGCATTTTGACCTGAAACCATGCGGGCCTTCTTCGACTTAGCCTTTACGATTTTTGTGCTAGTCATTCCTATCATGTCGTCCTTGGCATGAGAGTCTTTGTTCGATTTAGGAGAGGGAGGAATGGAAAATTCCAGTCTAGGAGCATCAGGGATTTTATCGTAGAGCGTGCTAGACTGAGTATATATCAAGTCTAAATATTGCGCATGAGAAATTAGTTTCTCTTCAATGACGACTCCTCCCTTTGCCACATCTTCTGTAATAGAAGGTAACAATGACTTAATAAACCATTCAGCCAACAGCTGATCAGGAACATATGTTTTTACCATTCTACGACGAAGTCGCCACTCATGAATATGATCGGATATGTGAGTGGCCGTCGTTTGCTTGAAATTGGTAAGAAACTATGTTCCCATTTCGTACCTTATGGGTAGCTGAAAATGGGTTAAAAAGGTTGTGGCTAGGGTACTTAAGTTATCAAACGAAGCTCTAGGCAATTCAATATACCATTTTGCTGTCGGACCAGTTAACGTTCACTGAAAAAGGAGAAGCCTGATCGAATCATCGTTTAGAGCATTAGATGAACACCACAGGTGAAAGGTCATCACATGATTCGACGGATCTTCACCCGGATTTCCATTAAATTTAGGAATATATGATGGAAGTTTATGAGGAATCGTTAGCCACCAAGGGGCATAATCAATTGGATCTTTTGTTAGCCGATTTAGATCTAGTAACTCTAAAGTTTCCACAAAGGGCAACTGTTGATTCAGATTCAGCGAAGCGTACCCAAGATAAGATGGGATTACCTGAGCAGTGGGTCTTTGCATACCAGCATAGTTCATTTGATGTTGATAACTTTGATAAGGTTGATGGGCATAACCATTATGAAATGGTTGATTTTGTCCATTTTGAATATACGGCTGCCCATTACTTGCAAAGACTTGGTGCTCAATTCCTTGGTAAACTTGCTGGAATTATGGTTGTTGATATTGCACCAGCCATGGTTGTGAGACCATGTGCTGTTGTCCAATACTGGCTGTTTGACCGAGATGAGGGGTAATGGTACCCGTTTCAGCCTGGGTCACTCCAGTTAAGGAGCCACTAACCGATGATTGTGGTGGCATTTCAGGGAAAAGGGGCTGTTGGATTGCGACCTAAGAGACTTGAGGTTGGCATACAACAGGTAACACTTGTACTTGCGACACCGTCACAATAGCCGGTGTAGTGGGGGTATTTGACATAGGCATACTTTTTTGCATTGAGTATACAACTCTTGGTTGTTGAGGCAGTATTGGTATCCAACCAATGGATGTAATTCCAGCATAACCTAAATTATGTTGCAAACTCTCGTATGTTTTACCTCTTGGACGAGACAATAAAAGGGCATATTGCCCCCCATACGGCGGTAGTCTAGTGCTTAATGGAATGATCTGCCTTTGAAGACTGGACTGCCCAAATTGACACTGCAAAGGATCAATTTGTTGGGACTCAACATAAGGGATTCTAGATATTATTCCGGATGAACAAACGGGAATAGACCATACTGTCGAAACAGCCTCTGGACAGATTCCATCCATCGATTGAGAGCTAGTTGCGACAGATGGTACACCAGCGAACATTGTCGGAGTGGCAGCAGGAATTTCTGCCGCTGCTGTGTCAGATGACACAGTACTAGATGTCGATGGTTGTTCAGACATATCTAATCTATCCAAAAGGTTTCCTAGCGATTCTACAGGAACTTCCGATAATGGTAGACTAATTTCTGATGAAGCAGGATATAGAGTGATCCCAACTCCAAAATGCAATGGAGTACTAGATGGTGGATCCTCTACAATCTCTTCTATAGCAATCAAACCAGGTGGAAGAGGTAGACCATCAGGTCCGTAAAATATTTTTGGTGCCGTAGAAGGTATCGATTTTGCAGCTACAGATGTTTTGGGAATAACACCTTCCGAATCGGTTGTAAATGGAGCCGGTTCAGGTATAGAAGTGTTTACCCTCACACTAAGATCAGTTCTACTGTCCTCTAGTGGTTGCGGAACTTCTTCTGTAAAGGCAGGGGTACCAGAAATGTTTGGAGTAACTGGAGCCTCCGAGGGTGTCGGAACACTTGTTCCAACCTGACCAGGGGACTTTTAGCTAATTAAACGAGTTCGCTTTGTCCGGAATAGTTTTGATTCTGGAGACAAAGACGGTTGACTCGTAAGTCTCCGCGAACGACGGGGTTTCAACTGAATTTCTTCCACGATCGCAGATTACTCGATCAACTAAAAATAAAGGGGAAAATGTTTCCTAATTAAATGAATTTTAGACACTTTGACACAACTTGTTTTTTCACTTTTTAAGAGTCGAGAAAAAACGAAAGATGACTCTAGTCGCCTTCGATTTTTAATGAGCCTGAAGTGACAAGTGCTCAGATGGACCTTTTTCTTTAAGGAGTCTGAAAAGGAACGAAGGAGACTACTCTAGAAATCTAGACAGAGGGATTACCATACCAATCGAAAAATTTCAGAATACTTTTTACAGTACGACAGTCAATCTTCCTGAATGTTGTGTTCAATGCATTGCAATCGATAGGGTGGCAGACACGGCTTCCTATGGATAAAGGATATAGCCTATTGTGGTCTCCCAATATATACTCAATGATACGTGGGAGCACAAGTCCGTACTAGCACTTGTCGTCTCAAAGAGGAGGAATCACCCAACCAATAGTGAAAGCGACAGTTACCAGGCTTTACGACGCTGGAATACGTCTCTAGCCTAGACTTCTAGATGTTGTGCGTTAGGTTCCAAAGCGTTTTTATGTTCATTGAATTTATTTTATAGTTGATCTTTCTTAAGAAATTTTCATTTCAGGTTCACTGCATGATGTAGATGTACAATTCCTAAAATGCAATCTAAGATGATAAACAATCGTTTAATCTTCTTTTTTCAATGAAAATCCTAGCTACTAAAGAAAGAGAGATGATATTCTTTCAACATAGAGCAGAGAGCACACACTAGATGCACTGTCCTAAATCAAACTAACAATCAGTCTAAATGCAAATGCACATGCATGTATTTTTTTTCAGATTTCTTAATGTGTGAATGACAAGAAGAATGTTAAGTACAAATCTGAATTATCTTTTCAAAGCGACAGTACAAACAAATTTCTTTTCAAAAACGAAAGGAAGATAATGACGACCCTTTACTATTTTGAATTAAAAACTGATTTTGACACTTGAAACATTACTAATTCAAATCAAATACAAGAGTAACTATATAATCGACCATCAAGAACAATAAAATTCTTTTCTTTGACTGAAAATGACACTTGCGACACTTTCAAATCAGAAGACAACAATTTGATTATGCTACTTCTTTGTAAAAGAGAACTGAAAATGGCACACAATACATAAAAAAATTCACAGTTCTTTGTATAATGGAAGTGGAATGATGGAAAGGAAGGGGGTTTCCACAATGGTATACTGATCACAGACAGCAAAACTCCTGAATAGAGCTGAAGAGAGTGAACACAGAAACCAAAATCTGAGGGAAAAAGAGGTCTTGTCTGATCAGTGCACCTGAAACACAGGCAAAGTGCGATGTAGTGCACCTACTGCACACGGGAGGTGTGATGCATCCAGATTCCCAAGAGGAGAAGGTGCGATGGTCCAGGGACGAGACTTCAACTGGGTTCCAAGTCACAGTTTGCAGCTCAGTTCAGGGATTTAGGCTGAGCAAATGATGTACAGTAAATAGAAATCACAAGGGCTGATCTAATGAGGTTACTACAACCACCACTAGGGCAATTAGAAGGTTTGCAAATCGATTTTTCAGTTTATAAACAAAACCTAGAGATAGACTGAAGCAACATTGATCTACTTTGCACTTGCATAGCAAATGCAGTTCGAAGGCTAGCTGGCTTGACTTCAGGGTCCGTCTGTAAGTTTATAAAACAAACAAATATAGACAAGCCAACAATCTACTCGATCCCCAGTGGAGTCACCATTTTGTTATCGGAAATCTAGTGTCCACTCGGAGCTGCTAGTCCCACTAAGACTGGTAGCTATCTTAGAAACAAACAAACTAAAACTACTTTCGTTTTCCTTTATGAGAAGTAGATGAGAGGGGAATGAAGGACACCAACCTCAGTCTTGCGCTTGGTTCCTTGCTCGATTCCTCTCCCTTCTGATAGATCCTTGCCGCTTCTCCTTCGTCTACCCAGCTTCAAAGAGCACCTCTGAAATCAAAGCAGCATAATACTATCGAAGAATAGAGATTTACAATCATAAACAATATAGGACCAGATATATATTGACCACACAAATGCATATATAATCAAACATACAAGAATGTGGAGGAAAGATTGAATAGCTTTATTAATATCAAGAATAGAAAAGAGGATTACAACCAATTGTTCTGACCCAGTGTCATCCTCCAGCATGAAAGCCCTTATTTCACCTCATGAAAAGCTTAGATCACCCAACACTATGATGTTCCACCAAGAAACCAACAACACTTCCTTACAAGATACAAAATTCCAACCTCTGGATCTCTGGGATGAGGGATCCATATATAGATGATTACAGGGGGGTGAGTCAGCTTCTGGGATTTTGATTAGTGTCCTCTCTCTGATAGTTCTTGATTCCACTTGGAGATTGATGATCTCTTACTCATCCCTGGGCGAATTCAGAGAGGCAAGTGTCATAGGAGAAGTTTCTGGAAGATTCTATGATCATCCACCTCGCAAACTGTCTCTGCCATTTTTCCACTCTCGCCCATCACACCCTACAAAAGTGATTTTTAGTATGCATCACACCCTTTTCACTGGGTAGGTGAGATGCATCACACCCTCTGCACTGGGCATTTTGTATGGTCCAGTTTTGACCAGTTCTGAGCAGTGTTCTGTGGAGAACTTCTGGGAGATGATGTAATCAGCTGACCTTGTTCTTTTAGGGTGTGAAGCAACACTTTTAGTGACTTAGGAGCCCTTGGTTTATGGACATGTTTGATTGGAGTTGCAGTGCCCAAAAATGTCTATAACAATTTACCCCCTTAAGACCCTCGCAGGGGGGGACAAGTCCCCTCCGCACCCCCCTGCATGGAGGGGTGTACAGTCTTCTTGGGGTATACATCTGGCTGAAACCTTTGAATACAGAAGATAATCAAGCTCCACACCCAACAGCACCAGGAGGCATCTTAGGAACTAATGTCTATTGAACTCTATAGAGGTTTGTTCAGTCTGTGAAGAAGATCATTCTACAGATAAGTGCCCTTCCTTGCCCAGACTTAAAGTTGTATACCCAGGGGCCGAAGGAGCCACTGAACAACTCTATTTCATGAACCAAAGGAGACCGCGTGTACCTAGACCATACTAGAAAGGGATGCAAGGGACATATCAGGAATACTACAACCCCAACCAAGTCACTTCCATACCTTCTTGGGGCCCTCCTGCTCATCCTTCCTGGTCCATGCCTCCCCCTTGGTCCTTCCCATCTCAATATCATGCCCAACCAACAGCTCATTCATTTCAATCTTATGTTTAGCTGAAACCTCAATGGAATGCCTCTCATCAGGGGTGGAGGCCCCAGTACAACTCTCCTCCTGCTCTTTTGCCTCCACCACCTTATCAACCACAACCATTACCTTCTGCTCCACCAAGGCAACCCCAAATGCCTGCCCAACCGAACCCGAACCCAAACAACAGATAGGCTCAGCAAGTATATAGTGGGGAACCATCATGCCCAACTTATGTTGTGGAGATTCAGGAGCTTAACCTGTGATCTGGGAAGGTTCTCCTAGATAGCCAGCCTCCACCTAGGGAGTTTGAGGAAGATAAAGAGGAAAGTGAACCTAAAGCAATTCTGCCCTTTCCTAAGAGAGTATCTGGGACAACACAGCCTACCCCAGAAGAAATTGAACTTCTAGGAGAATTGAAACAGTTATGTGTGAAGATATCACTTCTCCAAGCCATAAAGGATGTGCCTATCTATAATAGGTTGATCAGAGAGAAATGCTTTAAGCATCAAAGAAGGTGCAAGAGAGATGCCCCAACCATCAATGTCATAGGACAACTATCCGACCTGATGTTGGGGTAGGTAATTTCTCTGAAGTATCTGGACCCTGGAAGCCCAGTAGTTGATGTCCACATCAATTGCACCATGATTTACCTTGATTGATTTGGGAGCTACCATTAATGTGATGACAAGGGACACAATGCTCAAACTTAACCTCCAAGTCTCCTTGAGGAAGACCACAACAGTATTGTAGTTGGCAGACCGCTCCACCGTGACCCCTGAAGGGATTGTGGAAGATGTGATGGTCTCCATTGATTCTTGTGAGTACCTTACTGATTTCTTAGTTCTCTAGCCGAAGGCAAAGCTCACTGGGTATCCTCTCATTCTGGGAAGACCCTGGTTTGTTACTGTCGATGCCTACATCAGTTTCCGAGCTAGGAACGTGACCATCAAGAATGGGCATATGTCCAAGTAGTTAATCCTATACCCTCCTACCCAACCCTTGCTAGAACATGATCTACCTCTCTGGTTGGAGGAGGAGGATGAGGATGAGGTCTATTCTACACCACTTTATGCATTGGAAACCACCATGGGGGGGAAACTGCAAGATGAGGATGATATGATTGAAAATTTGATTCAGAATCCACCCCCTAGTGTCTTAACATTAGAGGACATAGTGAGAGAAACCCAAAACAACCTGTTAACTGATCTCTGTGTGGCCGACCCGACCTCTCTCCATGTTAAGAATATAGAGTTCGGCCCAGAAAGAACCTTGAAAATCAATCCATCCCTATCCACTTCCCAGGAGAAGGAGCTATGTAGCTTATTGAGAAAACATTTAGATGCCTTTGCCTGGAGCTATAAAGAGATGAATGGAGTGCACACATCAGTATGTACTCATCATATATACATTAAGGAAGATTACAAACTAGTCAAGTAGCCTCAAAGGAGGATGAATCTAGCACTTAAAGACATTGTTGAGGAAGAATTACAAAAGTTGCTTGATGTGGGATTCATCTACCCCATCTCTGATAGTGAATGGTTCTCTCCTTTGGTGCTAGTGCCAAAGAAAAATGGCAAGTGGAGAATCTGTGTCGACTATCCGTAATTCAACAAAGCCACTAAAAAGGACCATTTTCCTTTTCCTTTCATAAATCAAGTGTTAGACGGTCTGGCGGGGAAAAAGTTTTTCTCCTTCCTAGATGGGTTTAGCA
The DNA here is from genome assembly GCA_031772625.1 of Pinus tabuliformis. Classification (NCBI taxonomy): domain Eukaryota; kingdom Viridiplantae; phylum Streptophyta; class Pinopsida; order Pinales; family Pinaceae; genus Pinus; species Pinus tabuliformis. The sequence continues at coordinate 146,662,418 of CM062810.1, read as the reverse complement.
GGTACAATAAGATTCAAATTAGCTTGGAAGACCAAGATAAGACCACTTTCACTTGTCCTTGGGGTACCTTTGCATACCGGGTCCTTCCTTTTTGTTTGTGCAATGCTCTAGCCACTTTCCAAAGAGCAGTATTGAGTATATTTTCTGAACTGGTTCATGATGCAGTGGAAATATATATGGATGATTGTTACACAGTAATTTGTCATTGTCTTCACTCCAGTCTTCCTACTGTGTCATGTGTCCAAGTCATACATGCTCATATTAGACAAATGCTCTCTGATGTTGTGAAATGACCCACTTTTCCAAAGGTTTCTGCCTCATTGCATCTGTTGGCTAAATAAATGTGCTGAAGGGCGCTCCTAAATAGCTCAGAAGCACTGCCATCGCGGAAGTACACCTAATTCCCGCGATGGTCCCTGTTTATGTGCCAGTGCGAGGTCGTTTGTAACCTTAAACGATGACCTGACTAGCTACATTATTCAATAGCGATGTCAGCGCAGAAGATCAGTTATGTGCCCGCGATGATCCAAATTGGGCGAATTTGTTCCAACAGTCGGCCTTCCAGATGACTCCAAACCTGGTTGTTGGCTTAGTTTATGTTTCCCTTCTTTCTCTGGCGCGGCTGTTCTGTCATTTGTGCTACCTTCCTTGGAGATAAGCTCACTCTTCCACCTTTCATGGAGACTCCTCCTATTTAAACTCTCACCATTGCTATGTGCTGCTAGTTTTTGGGAATGGTTTCTTATAGTTGGCTAGTGGAGCAGTGTTGTTAGTGTTTGTGAGTTTGCTAGATAGACGGTGTGAGTGTGACAAGTGTGGGATTGTTGATAGCTTGTGGAAGGTTGTGAACTGCCCTTAATCTTGTGTAAAACTTGTGAGTGAGAGAGACTTGTATGTTTGGAGATCCATCTTCAAAGAGTGAATGCTTGAGGAACATGCTGGCTGGACCCTTCTGAGAAGGCTTGTGATGTCAAGACTTTGGTTGTAAGCTTACTCTTATTTCATAATTAATGCAATCAATGATGTTTTCCTATGTCTTGTATGTAATGTACTTGATAGCTCATGACTTCTTGACTTTTTGAGTACATAGATCATTGTTGTTACGGTTATGTGCTTTGTTGTATTTCCTTTGCATTGTTTCAGGTTGATTACTCATTAGGAGAAAGAAGCAGAAGCTATAGCAACGCAACGGAACTCCATCAACCACCAGTTGAGGTAGGCCTCCAACTATGACTGTTTAAGGAAAGCTATTGTTGATCTGTCATTGTTTGTGACTAGACCCACTCTAGGGCTAGAGGGGTTGCCTCTGTCTGCAGAGGGAACACTTTCCTGCATCACAATGATTTTATTCCTTATGGTTCTGACTTTCAGGAAGCTTTATCTAACTTAGGAAAAGGTCTAGACAAGTGTATTGAGATGAACCTATCCCTCATTCCGGAAAATGTAAATTTTAATTACCGAAGGGACCGTGTTAGGTCATACAATATCTCAACAAGGACTACAAGTGGACCCCAACAAGATTGCCATCATCTAAATGTTGGCATTATGATTTCTGGTATGGCTATATGTTACAGATGTTGTACTTGATGGCAACTCCCATGACAGGGCTCTCAATTTATGAAAAATTAAGAAAGACGCAGGATATCAGTTCAGAAGGTGCGTACCCGCAGGTACACCATGCAGGGACCGCGTCCAGAGTCGCAGGCCAGCCATTCAGGAGGTGCATCCACCCAGTGCACACATTTCTAGGCAGAGAAAAGCCCACGTGGGGGTTTCTTATGTTTTACTCTTGGTATCCACCGACGGTATTGTGTTATTATGATGTCGGCTCGTGGTATTGTTCCATGATTTGAGGAGGAGCTTGCCTATATAAAGCAAAGGAGATCATTTGGCTTAGGTATGTCTTTGGTTGAATATCTTATTGGGTGAGATCTGGTCTAGATCTAAAAGGCGAATCTACTGAAGGACTGAGATCTCTTTGGCGCAAGATCAGATCTGTAGATCTGACTGTTTGGGTTACACTTAAAGTCTTGAAATCATTCATACCCGAAGGGACGCAGGTACAGTGAAAGGAAAGCGCGCCGGGACGCAGTGCAGAATCTGGAGATCTGCGTGGGGATGCAGGGCAGACGAAGTTCAGGTGCGTCTGGGACACCGCTGAGTGACTAGAGATCTGCGTGGGGACGCAGAGCGATCAAGGTTCAAGTGCGTCTCTGAAGCAAAAGGACGCGGCGCGATAGTGTTTTTGGGTGCGTCCCTGTAGCAAAAAGACGCGGCGCGATAGTGTTTCTGGATGCGTCCCTAAAGCAACAAAACGCTGAGCAGTTAAAGGAACAGTACGTGTGGACGCAGGGTAGCAGAAGGTTAACTGCGTCTGGTCGCAGGCCATAGAAGGAAAAACTGCGTCTCTGTCTTAAGATGTTCTGTTGATTGAATTTCTCTGTTGATAAAGTGTTCTGGGTTAGTTCTGTTATTGCTGATCTGATATCTGTAGTGGACTGTAACTGTTATGTACTTGTTGATCATCTGATGCTTTATGAAAAGAAGTAGGGGGTTGTAGCTCCCTTCCAGGAGTAGACTGGAAAACAAGAGAGAGAGAGAGTTGTAGCTCTCTGCAGGTTGCAGCCTGCGTACTGGTAAAGGACTGCACCCGTACAAAATCATTGTAAAAGAAGTTTCTAATTTGAAAGAAGATAGAGACATATTGCAGCAGGTGGTTTTCACCCACATTGGGTTTCCACCTTACATCTTGTGTTCTTTGGTGTGACTATCTGTTTTCTTTGTTCATGCTCATTATTTTATGGTACTGACATGCAAAAATAATTCAAAGATCAAATAAGGAAGATTTATTAAATTGCTAGATAATACTGATTCACCCCCCCTCTCAGTATTATTTCCAACAATTGGTATCAGAGCAGGTCCTTCAGAGAAGCTTGATCGCTTGAAGGTAGATCGTTCATCATGAGAAACTACGAGAGAGAAGCATCAATCAGGCCACCGGTTTTTGATGGGACAAACTTCAATTATTGGAAGGTAAGAGTTACTGCATATCTTCAATCTCTTGGTACAGAAGTTTGGGACATTGTAGAAACAGGCTATGCTTTTCCTTCAGCTACTCCTACAGATCCAGCTGAGAAAAAGAAGTATGAAACAAATGCAAAAGCAGTCAGTACTCTATTAGGAAGTATATCCCAAATGGAATTCATGAAGGTAATGCACTTCAAATCAGCGAAAGAGATATGGGACAAAATGGTCACGAGCTATGAAGGAGATGAACAGGTAAAGCGAGCTAAACTTCAAACTCTCAGGATTCAGTATGAGACTCTCAAGATGTATAATGATGAAAGTGTGGCTAATTATTTTCTTCGGGTAGATGAGATTGTTAATTGTATGAAAAATTTGGGTGAAGAAATAAAAGAGGCTATAGTAGTTGAAAAGATTCTAAGATCATTATCCCCCAAGTTTGAATCTAAAGTATCTGCAATAGAAGAAAAGGAAAATCTCCGAATTCTCACTATGTCTCAGCTACATGGAATTCTAACTGCTTATGAAATGAGAAAGGGAGGTCCATCAGACAGAAGGGAAGCTGCTTTCAAGGCATCAGGCAAAGAAGATTACTATGAAGCAAGCCATGTTCCAGAAGAAGGGGAAGAAGAATCAAATTTTGTCAGAAATCTTCAAAGGGGTTCTGGAAGGTTCAGAGGTAAGCTACCTTTCAAATGCTTTGCTTGTGGAAGAGTAGGTCATTATGCTGCAAAATGTCCTTATAAGGATAAAGGAAAGGAACCTGCTAGATGGAACAAGAAACAAAGTGCAAATAAGAAAAGCTACTACACCCATGAAGATAGTGATGGTCTATCAAACAATGATGAAGATGAACGAGGTAATGAATATAAGTTATTAATGGCATTTGAAGATGATGATTATATGGATGCTATAGATGTGGATAACCTTTATGATGAAATCACTAGACTCAAGAGATGTATAGAAGAAAAGAATGTGATCATTGATACTCTACAATTTCAAATTGATGAAAAGGAAAAACATCTTGAAAAACTAGAAGGAGAAATTGTTGGTCTTAGAAAAGAGATTGAGAAAACAAAAGCTATTAATCTTAAGTTTGTCAAAGGATCTGAAACTTTGGATAAGATTATCAATGTGCAGCGGTCTCCTCTAAACAAGACAGGTCTGGGCTACAATGGAGAAACCTCTCAAGCATCCACCTCAAAGAGTTATCTTGATGCAGCAAGAAGAAATGAGCAAAAGAACAATGAAGATCATTAGGTAAAGCAGGGACGAATTACAAACAGAAACTATCAAGGGCAATCCATCTTAAGGGTGAACCAGCCACAGGTAAAATCTTCTCAATTTGGTCCAAGAATAGATGAAAATAGAAATTACAATCAGTTGGCTGGTAGATTCGATAACCGCAGAAGTTTCTTCAATGGACAATGCTTTTCTTGTCATAACTTTGGTCACAAAGCAGCTCAATGTGTTGCATATAAAACAATCATGACTAGGGAAGCTCAAAAACAAAGAAGTATGACAGGGATTACAAAAAGGACCTATAACAACTTTTCGGTTCTTGAAAATGAAGTCGAATGTTCTATTTGCAATAACTTTGGTCATGAAGAATCTGAATGCAGGAGCAGGTTTCAACAGAAAAAGGAGCAAGCCTCAAGCACCAAAACATGGAGAATAAAGGAACCTCAAACAGAAAGATGTGGAATAGCATTTTATGCAGAGGGACAAGAAAATCTATGGTACATTGACAGTGGATGTTCGAAACATATGACAGGTGATAAAGAAAAACTTGAATCTTATTCTGCTCTAGAAAAGGGAAAGAAAGTCTCTTTTGGAAATGATACTCCTGCAACTATAAAAGGAAAAGGCATTGCTCAGTTAAAAGAAAAGGTCAAAGTTGGAAATGTTTTGTATGTTGATGGATTGAAGCATAATCTTCTAAGTGTCAGCCAGATGTGTGATCAAAGAACCAAGGTTATTTTCAGATCGAATGGATGTCTTGTTCGTGATCTTGATACAGGTAAAACAGTACTCAAAGGCAAAAGAACTCCAAATAATCTGTACATATTTGAAGAAGGACAACAACAATGCTATCTCAGCAAGGATGAAGAGCACTAGTTATGGCATCGAAGGTTGGGACATCTAAGCTTCTCACAAATAAGGAAAGCATGCAAATATCAGGCAGTTCGCGATCTTCCAGATATCAAAATTCCTGACAACACCATATGCAGATCATGTCAGTTTGGAAAACAAACCAGAACTAACTTTCCAGAGAAAGAAGGATCAGCTAGCATGCCTCTTGAGCTAGTACATACAGATACATGTGGTCCATTCAGGAAAAGAACACCTAGAGGAGAGGAATACTTGATATTATTTATTGACGATTTCTCCAGGTTTGTCTGGTTAGGACTTATGAAGCACAAAGATGAAGCATTCGAAAAATTCAAATCCTTCAAAGCCTTGGTTGAAAATGAATCAGGTCACAAAATTAAGTGCCTCAGATCCGACAGAGGTGGGGAATTTACTTCAAATGAATTTTTCGATTTCTGTGATGAACATGGGATAAGGAGAGAATTCTCTACAGCTAGAACTCCTCAGCAAAATGGAGTTGTTGAAAGAATGAACAGAACAATCCAACAAATGGCTCGTGCTATGCTTGATGAATCAGAAACTCCCGCAACTTTCTGGGGTGAAGCTGCACATGCTGCGGTTGTTATTCTCAACAAAACAAATGTCCGGGTGAACAGCACTCAAACTCCTCATGAGCTTTGGAGTGGCAGGACTCCTTTGGTAAAGCACTTCAAAATCTTTGGGAGCAAATGCTATATCAAGAATACTGATGAGCAGCTTGGCAAACTTGAACCTAGAGCAGATGAAGGCATTCTTCTTGGTTACTCTCCATATAGCAAAGCATACAAGTGCTACAATAAAAGACTTGGCAGAATTGTTGACAGCATTGATGTAGTGGTTGATGAGAAGGGATACATTCCTAGGAAAGTCCATCATGAAGACATCGAAGAAGATGAAGGCTACCCTCAAAGACAGAATGATGAAGAAGAAGAACCTCAAGAAGAACCTCAAGAAGAGCCAGAGGAGCAAACAAGAATAGAAGAAAAGACTCCATCCAGATATGTTCAGAAGAATCATCCAGAATCTCAGATTGTGGGGCAGAAATAAGCAGGTGTACAAACAAGAAGAACAGTTGCAGAAGCCTCAAGCTATTTAGCATTACTCTCCTCTACTGAACCACAAAATGTGAAAGAAGCATGCAAAGATGAATGTTGGGTGAAAGCAATGGATGAAGAACTTGAGCAAATCGAAAAGAACAACACTTGGGAGCTGGTTCCTAGACCAAAGGATAAGAATGTTATCGGAACAAAATGGGTCTTCAAAAATAAATTGAATGAAAATGGAGAAGTAATTAGAAACAAAGCCAGACTTGTTTGTAAAGGGTATGCGCAGCAAGAAGGAATATACTTTGAAGAAACTTTTGCTCCTGTTGCAAGATTTGAGGCCATCCGAATGTTCCTTGCTCTCTCAAGTTTTCAAAACTTCAAAGTATTTCAAATGGACATGAAATCAGCCTTTCTGAATGGAGACTTGGAAGAAGAAGTGTACATTGAACAGCCAGATGGGTTCATTCTTGGAAATGATCCAAATCTTGTATGCAGATTGAAAAAGGCTCTCTATGGTCTCAAACAAGCTCCAAGGGCTTGGTACTACCGGTTGGACAAATATCTTCATCAACAAGGTTTTTCAAAAGGTTCAGCAGATAGCAATCTGTATATAAAAGTTGAAAATGACAAATTGCTAATACTTGTTGTGTATGTAGATGACATTATTTTTGGCAGCAATGAAGAAGCTATGAGTCAAAGCTTTGCCTCGGTCATGCAGAAAGAATTTGAAATGTCCTTGCTAGGAGAACTGACATATTTCCTTGGTTTGCAAATCCAACAAAAAGAAGGAGGAATCTTTTTATCTCAAACCAAGTATCTCAAACAGATTTTGAAGAAATATGGCATGGAAGATGCAAAACCAGTATGTACACCCATGGTCACAGGATGTAGTCTCAGTGCAAATGATGAATCTGCAGCAGTACATCAACCAACCTACAGATCTATGATTGGAAGTTTACTATATTTGACAGGTACCCGACCGGACATCATGCATGCATTTGGAATAGTTGGAAGATTTCAGGCAAATCCGAAGGAGACTCATCTTCAGGCAGTGAAGAGAATTTTCAAATATCTTCAAGGGACTCAAAATTATGGCTTATGGTATCCTAGAGATACAGATCTTACTCTTCATGCTTATACAGATGCAGATTGGGCCGGAAGCGTGGATGACAGGAAAAGCACAAGTGGTGGTGCGTTCTTTATGGGTTCCAGACTGGTATCTTGGTTCAGCAAGAAACAGAGTTCGATTGCTTTGTCTACAGCTGAAGCGGAATATGTTGCTGCTGCATCTTGTTGCACCCAAATTCTTTGGATGATGCAGACTTTGCAGGATTTTCAAATCACTTGTACACCACCTATCCCCATCTTATGTGATAACACAAGTGCAATCAGCATCTCAAAGAATCCGGTTATGCATTCAAAAACCAAGCACATACCAATCAAGTATCATTTTCTCCGGGAACAAGTGCTTGAACAGAAGGTCAAGTTGGAGTATGTTCCTTATAAGGAACAAGTTGCTGATATTCTCACCAAACCATTGCCCAGGGACACTTTTGAGTACCTCAGGCAAAAGCTGGGGGTTGTTGATGCATCATCTTATTGTTGAACCTTTTCTGATTGATGGTACAGGTTCAGGGGGAGCATATAATGCATTGTTGGCATTAGGATGGTCAGAAGGAGATCTTGGAAATAGCTGCAATATGTCTCTATCTCTTTCATGGAGGATTATGGTTCTTTGTTACAGATCTGGTTCATGGGGAGCATGATCTTAGGGGGAGCATAACCCTTTGCCCTTGATGTCAAAGGCGGAGAATGAAGCTGAAGTTTGTAAGGTTGCCATCAAGTCCAAAGGGGGAGATTGTTGGCATTATGATTTCTGGTATGGCTATATGTTACAGATGTTGTACTTGATGGCAACTCCCATGACAGGGCTCTCAATTTATGAAAAATTAAGAAAGACGCAGGATATCAGTTCAGAAGGTGCGTACCCGCAGGTACACCATGCAGGGACCGCGTCCAGAGTCGCAGGCCAGCCATTCAGGAGGTGCGTCCACCCAGTGCACACATTTCTAGGCAAAGAAAAGCCCACGCGGGGGTTTCTTGTGTTTTACTCTTGGTATCCGCCGACGGTATTGTGTTATTATGATGTCGGCTCGTGGTATTGTTCCATGATTTGAGGAGGAGCTTGCCTATATAAAGCAAAGGATATCATTTGGCTTAGGTATGTCTTTGGTTGAATATCTTATTGGGTGAGATCTGGTCTAGATCTAAAAGGCGAATCTACTGAAGGACTGAGATCTCTTTGGCGCAAGATCAGATCTGTAGATCTGACTGTTTGGGTTACACTTAAAGTCTTGAAATCATTCATACCCGAAGGGACGCAGGTACAGTGAAAGGAAAGCGCGCCGGGACGCAGTGCAGAATCTGGAGATCTGCGTGGGGACGCAGGGCAGATGAAGTTCAGGTGCGTCTGGGACGCCGCTGAGTGACTAGAGATCTGCGTGGGGACGCAGAGCGATCAAGGTTCAGGTGCGTCTCTGAAGCAAAAGGACGGGGCGCGATAGTGTTTTTGGGTGCGTCCCTGCAGCAAAAAGACGTGGCGCGATAGTGTTTCTGGATGTGTCCCTGAAGCAACAGAACGCTGAGCAGTTAAAGGAACAGTGCGTGTGGACGCAGGGTAGCAGAAGGTTAACTGCGTCTGGTCGCAGGCCATAGAAGGAAAAATTGCGTCTCTGTCTTAAGATGTTCTGTTGATTGAATTTCTCTGTTGATAAAGTGTTATGGGTTAGTTCTGTTATTGCTGATCTGATATCTGTAGTGGACTGTAACTGTTATGTACTTGTTGATCATCTAATGCTTTATGAAAAGAAGTAGGGGGTTGTAGCTCCCTTCCAGGAGTAGACTGGAAAACGAGAGAGAGAGAGAGTTGTAGCTCTCTGCAGGTTGCAGCCTGCGTACTGGTAAAGGACTGCACCAGTACAAAATCATTGTAAAAGAAGTTTCTAATTTGAAAGAAGATAGAGACATATTGCAGCAGGTGGTTTTCACCCACATTGGGTTTCCACCTTACATCTTGTGTTCTTTGGTGTGACTATCTGTTTTCTTTGTTCATGCTCATTATTTTATGGTACTGACATGCAAAAATAATTCAAATATCAAATAAGGAAGATTTATTAAATTGCTAGATAATACTGATTCACCCCCCCTCTCAGTATTATTTCCAACACTAAATGGTCCCACCCCCTCAAAAGGTTAGAGATGTCAGAAGTTTCCTAGGCTTAGCTGGATATTACAAAAGATTCATTAAAGATTTCAGTAAGTTAACCTCTCCTTTGTTTGGCCGATGTTGATTTCATATGGTCCGAAAGCTGTCAAGAAGCCCTAGATACCCTAAAGAGTAAGTTAGTAACTACCCCAATTCTTAGAGGCCCAAACTGGGCCTTACCCTTTCACATTCACACAAATTCCTCTAAAAAAGAAATAGGAGCATCCTTAGGACAAATTGATGAAAAGTTACCTTATGCCATATACTTTATAAACAAAAAATTTTCAAAGGCAGAGTTAAATTACAGAGTGACCGAGAAGGAACTCCTAGCTGTTGTGCATTCGTTAAACAAATTCAGACATCATATCACAGGCTATCAAACCTTCGTGCACATTGATCATGCTACAATTAGATATTTAATGAACAAACCAGATGTAAATTCTCGCATTATTAGATGGTTTCTTCTATTACAGCTGTTTGATCTAACCATTATTGATAAGCCTGGTAAAGAAAATGTTGTTGCTAACTTTTTTTCTAGAGTAAATTTGCCTGCAGGTGAAGAAGGAATAGTGGATGACCAAATGCCAGATGAACATCTGTTTGCTATTTAAGTACTCTCTCCATGGTTTGCTGATATAGCAAACTACTTGGTTTCAACACAGTTTCCACCACACCTGTCCTCAAAAGAGAAAAGAAAGATAGTAAGGAAAAGTGCCCCTTTCACCTGGATTGGGGGTAATCTCTTCTAACTTGGCCCAGATCATATCTTGAGAAGATGTGTCAGGGAGGAGGAATTCTTTGAAATTCTCCTGACCTATCATGACGGGCCTTGTGGAGGTCATTTTGCAACAAAGAGAACTGCCTTCAAAATATTGCAAGCAGGCTACTATTGGCCCACTCTTCATCAAAATGTGAGGAGATACACCAGCCAATGTGATCGGTGTCAAAGGATGGGGAAACCTACGGCAAAGGATGAGATTCCCATGCAACCTCAAGTGACCTTTGAGCCATTTGAGAAGTGGGGCATGGACTTTGTGGGTCCTATCAACCCTCCAAAATAGAAGAAATACATCATTGTGTGCACCGATTACCTGAAAAAGTGGGCAGAAACAAAAGAAATCAAAGCAGCAACAGAGGAAAAAGTAGTTGAGTTTTTGAGAGAAAACATATTCTACAAGTTTGGGTATCCAAGAGAATTGGTCACAGATCAAGGCAGTCAGTTCACTTCCAATTTGATTGAAGACCTACTCACACATCATAAAATCAAGCACAGGACTTCCACCCCTTACCATCCACAAGCCAATGGGCAAGTGGAAGTCACTAATAGAGCTTTGGAAGGAATTCTGACCAAGGTAGTGAGCAGCAGTAGAAAAGATTGGGCGGACAAATTAGTTGAGGCCACCTGGGCCTACAACACAACATGGAAGACCACCACAGGGTTCACAACCTATGAACTGTTCTATGGGAAGAAGGCTTTGTTGTCAATAGAATTTGAATTCAATACACTAAGGATGGCAGCTCAGCTGGACCTAGACCTCAGTCATGCACAGAAGGAAATATTACTCCAGCTCAATGGATTGAATGAACAAAGATTGCAGGCCCTTCTCCACACAAAGGTAGTTTAGCTTAAGAGGAAGATATGGCATGAAAAAAATATCAAGGAGAAGCAATTCCAAGAAGGAGATTGGGCACTGCTCTATGATTGAAGGCATAGAGATTTCAAAGGCAAGTTGAGGACAAGATGGCTGGGACCCTACACTGTGGAAAAATGCAATGACAATGGTTCAATCCTGATTAGAACCATTGATGATGAAGCCATCCCCATGATTGTCAATGGACATCGGTTGAAAATGTACAAGAAGCCCCTCTCTAAGCAAGAGTTCATTGAACATTTGAATAAGACATTGTAGGTAGTGGAGCATTTCTTAGCCTCCACTTCAACCACTCACTAAAGGAAAAAAAAATAAGGACTCAAGTGAAAACCTCCATGAGGCACTTGAAGTCCCATCATTGGGTTGAAAACCTCTCTTGAGGTAGCCCAGTGATGTCAAAAAAAAAAAAGAGAATAAGATCCTTGGGTGAAAATTTCCCTTGGAGGCACCCAAGGCAGGAAATTAGGGTGAAAACCTCCTTGAGGCACCCTAGTTGTTTTCAAAAAACAAAAAAAAAAGAGAAAAAGAAGAAAAATAAAATTGAATTTTAATGCGCATTGCAGGTTTGTAGGAGGACCACAGGGAGCAAGAGAAGATGCCAAAAAGCCCTGACACTCACACCTCCTCCACACTCTTCTCCCTCATTTCTGACCTTTCTTCCACCCCACTATGCTCTTTTTTCAAAAACTGTGTGTTCTACAGGAGGCCCTATGTCTTCTACAAGAGGCTCCTATAGGGATTACAGAGAGCCAAAAATGGTTCCAAAAAGCAGTTTGAGGGGCAGGGAAGTTTTATAAAGGACATGTAAACCATCCTACAGCTATCAACCCTCCTTGCCATCTATTCCACACCTACATCACATCATCATCATCATTCATTTTTTTCCTGTCCTGGAAAAAAACAGAAAAAATAGTTTTTAGAAAAAAAGAGAAAAAGAACAAGAATAAGAGAGGAAGAAGCACCTCAAATCTCACCTGTAGCTTACCTAGCATCTCTCCATCTCCATCTGCATCTCTGGCATCATCCTCACTACTCTTAGCACAAAAATAAGCTGAAATTTCAAAGGGATAAGCAGCTACAGGAATTCCTGTAGCAGCTGATCCCATTAAAATCAAGTTACAGCAGTAAAAGAAGTGAAATCGTGAGGATTGAAGGAGACATCTGAAGCTTAGATTGAGCCAGAGGAAACTTGCACAAGGCAAACAACCACACATCATAAAGTAGATAGCCTGCAGCAGTAAAAGGAGCCAAAATGCCTCATAGCACATAGATTCAACTCACAGGTAAGTGACTAACCCGCTCCTCTGTTTGCATTTGTGTAATTGAAAGATATGCATGAGAAAATGAGATGGTTGAGGTTGGATGACGAAAATGTGGCCAGTTAACTTGGCCACCTGTTAGCCTCCTTTTGCAACAGGTTTCATATTTCATGATTGACAATGGAAGTGCCAAAAATGTTCATCTTCTCCATACTGCAAAAGTTCCATTTTTGAAAGATTCCTCGATTAAAGGAAGGCCAAACAGCTTAATCTTGGCTTCCTTAGGTTTAAATTTCTTGTTTTAGAGATAGAGAATAAATATCTGTCCAAACAGTTTAAACTTGGCAGATCAGTAGCCAGGTAGAGAAAATGAGGTGCCCAACTGTCTAATCTGGGCCCCTAGAAGTAATAAGGGTAGTTTTAGATAGGAGGACAGTTAATAAGAAAAAAGCAATCAGGGTCTGCAAGTCTAAATGCACCCTTCCTGAAGTAACAAAAAATGCTAGGTGTATTAAGCTGGGTAGGTAGCCTGGGGTTGCAGAAGCAAGATCATCTTCAGTTTTTGACCTTAACAAAGAGAGCTCATCCCATCAGTGGCAGAGGTACCAAAGCAATGGTTTGATGGCAAGTGTTGGTAGCATGTCTAACTTCCCTTCACTCCCCCAAAAAGTCTCTTACTAATATCCCCCTAAAAGGACCTTGGAATCTGCCCAACAAGTCCTAGTTTTACTTCATTTTTGTGAAACATCAAGTTAAATGTTGGCTTTCCTCAAAGAAAAGAAGCCACATTTCTTGTGTAAAATCAGTCCCCCACTCTCATTCACTCCTATGTCTAAGTTTTACTTTTGAAACTTAGCCTTCTGCCCTACACTTCACCCCACAAATTCATATTAACTCCTAATTTCTATTATATAACTCCCTGCATCATCTTCCCTATCCCTATTATACTAAAACTATATAAAATCCCAAAAATAATAATATCCCCACCCCTTGGCATTATAGCCATATATCCTAAAAATCTGGGGAAATATTAAGTCCATCTGGGACTTATATTTAACCCTTCCGCGTTCATATTTTGTGATAAAGTTGGTTCGAATCACACCCATGCCGCATTAACCCATAAAAACCCACATTATTAAAGTCCCCCCCCCCGCCATATAAAAACACACAATAAAATGCGCGCGGGCCCCGTCCCTAACCATCCGCCGCCTTATTCCTCCCGTCAGCCGTCAGATCTAGCGCGCCCAAGATCTACAGTGGGCGGGTCTTTTCGTGCCCCGACATGCCGAGGGTTAGCATCCGGGAGATGGGCGGTTTTCCCGTCGTACTCCCACCACGCGTCGCCCTCCCGGCTGTGGCGGAGCCCCTCCCTTCGAAACCGCCTGCGCACAAAAGCGGTGCACCTGAAACCAAATACCGCCCTCCCCTATGTAAACGTCGACGCCACGTCTCCCCATGACGTCACCCCTGCGCCTCCGCTGTTGTGCCACGATTGCCGCCACCTCATCCCATTCGTGCCCACGCCCTGCCACCGTGTCATTGCCACGTCACTACCCCATCAGCTGCCACGTCACCTATCCGTACCCAGGACCCGTCGATGACGTCATGCTGACGTCATCCCAAAAAAGCGCCAAAATGTCATTTTTTGCATAAAAAGCGCGCAAACGACCATTGTATTTCACTTCTATTGGTTCATTTGCAAAGCTCTGGCTCGCTGTTTTTACCATTTTCTCATTCCCAAAGCTTGAAATCGACCAACCAAGCTGCTGCGGCCTGTTATTCGACGCCATAGCTTGCCATTGCACCAGCTCGTCCACTCTCGGCGTTGTTTTAACCAGGTATTTTCCAATTTCTCCCCTCTTCACTCCGGTTCTTCCATGTTTTTCCGCTGTATGTGCTGCAAACCTGCAAAATTCCTCAATTGGCAATTTTGCTACACCTAAGACTTCACTAAAACCCACTGGTAAGCCCTTATTTCAAAAGCAATATTGTAAACCCGCTCCCGTTTACAGTTTCACCGTCAAAAAACTCCATTTAAAGCTTGGCCTCCAGACAAAACCTTGTAAGAGCTCAGCATTGCCCAATCTCACCTCATTCCACTGTATAAATCAGTCCATTTGAAGTCATAGTAACTCCTTCCCCTTCTGCATTGCTCCTCGCAGTCTTTAACTCCAGAAAGTTCACTAAGAGAAGGGAAGTTGGCCCACAAACTTTGCAAAGATTGTCTCTCTCATAGCATAAGTGCCAAGCAGTCAAGCTATCGTTACATTTGAGTTTAGTCCTAGGTTCCTCTGCTACTCCTTATAGACAACTTTGTTAGCCAGCTATTGCATTGATCTTCCTTCCAAGCTCAAACAGTGAAAAGTTACATAATGGCCACTCCATCAGATCTGAGCATCACTCCCGTGAATCCAGCAAGCAAAGAGCTTGAGTCAATGGCCTTGGCTGACACAGATTATCTCATTCAAGACCTAATTGGGAACAGGAATCATTTGCATACCTACTGCCAGCTAAGAAACAACTTTATAAACAACACTGACATGTATGGCATATGGGAGTCCAATTTGCCACATTATTTCCTCCCCTCTGTCAATATTTTTCCTGAGATTATTCACCTGTGTGCTGCAAACTATGATCCAAATCAGAGGGTTGTTAAGTCTCCATCTGGGAGCATACTTTTCTACATCACTCCTGACTCCATCAACCAGATGTTAAATTTCAAACAGACTGAGCTACTACTGCCCTTCTCCATGAAGCACTTGCTGGATGAGGCCTCCTGGCTCCCTGGCCCCAGGATTGAGAGAATTGCTAAGACATTTATGAGGGCAGATTGCCAACCTAAGGAACCACCTCCATTCCTTTATGTCCATTTCAATGAGGTGGAAAAGCTACTTGTAGACATGATATCCTATGTGTTAGGCTTCAAAACAAGTGAACATGTGGATGAGACAATGTTGGTTCTATTGTCTTCATTCAGCCAAGGACAGCCTCCTGCTATCAAGTATAATTATGCCAAGTTCATAACAAACAAAATTCATGACCAGCTCACTGAGCTAGATAGGCAGGGAGTTTTCAAATATTCCTCATACATCTATCATTTGTTCATGTATTACCAGTCTGAATGCTTCCAATGCCCCATCAAGAAATTGGATTCAAAGGGAGAAAGAATATTTGTTGTCTTCTGGTCATCAGTATTCCATCAAATCCAGCATTCTCCTTACTCTTACTGTGAGTTCATTGACCAGTTTGTTTATCTAGTCTCCTACCTCTTAATGAAGGCTCCTCCCAGAATAACTTACGAGATGCAGAAGATACTGCAGCTATCTAAGAGCTACAAAGTAGGTGATTGGTACCTATACCAGAATCACACTGTCATCAGAATCTATGGATGTGAGCTTTGTCCCTACAGGCTCCCAAGATATGTACCAATGAGGTTGTTCGCCTTGGAATACTACAGGCAGCTTGTCAATTCAGATCTGACTCATTTTCACAGCACCAAGAAGAAGGCTCGCCTGAAATTTAAAGACCACCTAGGCCCCTTTATCATGAACAAGAAGGAAGGTTGGAAAGATGCTGACCTGATACTCAAGGATCAACTTAAGCTAAAAAGAAGTTTCTGGTGGGTCCCTTATGACCCACTTTGCTTTATTAATGCCAGAAGAGTCAAATATAGGTTGACACCCTATGATCACTGCAAAACCCCACACATTGAAAAATATGCTAATCAAGATGCATGGGCACAAGGCACCTTGTTGTGGGGAAAAGTATCCGACTCGGAATGACCCTATCCCTACTCTAAGGGTGATAGTTCCTTAGCAACAACTGAAAGTAAAGCTTTGATAGTTTTCCTTTATGAAAATACAGAGAGGGAAGAAAAGATTGACCAACCGATGTCTTTCGCTTTTGTCGATCCCGTCTTCTCCCTTTGCCTCTTGCTCCCAGCTACTTGCTCTCTTGCCGGCCCAGCTACACACAGATCCTGCAAAAACGAGAGAAGGAAACTACAAGAAACATGTACTCATAACTGATGCATGGATTAAGATGAATCAAATATACAGATGAAAACAATACATCATTGCAATACAAGTATATAGGAGAACATCAAAGCTTTATTGATAGAAGAAAAAGGTTCTGAGAAGGTTACAACCATAAATGGCTCCAATCCAGCAGCACCTCCCCAGCAGCAAGAAATCTCCTCTTCTCCTCTATAAAAGCAATCACCCAATAACTCTAACTGTAAACCAACAGCACTTCCTTACTTTGCACAAAATTCCAGCCTCCCTAGACCTCATAGAAGAGCTCTATATATAAGAGATTTGGAGAAAGGATGAGTCAGCTTGAGGCTGGCATAAAGCTGACTAGTGTCCTCTCCCACTTTAGTTAATCTTCAGTTCTTGAGTCCACTTGGAGAATCTTGCTTCCACTTGGAGATCAAGACCTTCTTACTCATCATAGGGCGAATCCCTTGAACCAAGTGTCAGTTTGGAAGCTTCCTGGGCAGTTGACACCTTGCAGAATGACTGTGCCACTTGGCCAATCTCGCCCAGCGCAGGTAGCCTTCATTAGATTTGACTTTCAACGCAGGTACAAGGAGGAGCAGTTGACATTCAGCGCAAATGCTCAGTGGAGCAGCTGACATGATCCAAAAATAGCCTGTTTTTGAGTGTTTTCAGGTGGAGAACTGATAGGAAGTGCTGTGGTTTGCTGACCTTGTTCCCCTAGGGGTAAGAACAACATGTTTAGGGACTGAGGATCCCTGTAATTATTGACATTTCATGCTCCATGCTGCGAGGCACAAAAATGTCTATAACAGTTGCCCCCTAAAGTATGAGGTCGTTTATCGGGTGAAATGCTTTATCCAGAGGGTCCGAAGTTCATTCAAGTGCTGAGAGGTGCCCTGTAATACAATACAATACAATACATTATTTTTCATTCTGTTTTCATGATCTAGCTGAGGCGGGCATTCCCATGCTCAGCTTTATAAATACATTTTGGTACATAGAACAGACGATCGTCTGATGGTAGACTGATAATTTTCTGCTGAAATTATCATCCTTTGAGGAGGATGATCATCTGCTATAATGATGTACATGACAAATGCTTTTATATTTCCTGAATATATATCGCATCCCGGATGTATGAAACTAGATCCGGGGTCTTCAATCTCTTCCGATCTTCACTCGATGTACAAGTCGATCCATGTGAGAATTTCGCTGAAGTCGAACATGGAAAGACATCGCTTGATTACCGATCAATGATGAAAACCGTTAACAAGCGCGAGAGGAATCACCGATAATGATGATGACCCTCAAGGTACTGCAGTACAATTCACGTGGCGTGAATAAAGGACTTGGCGTCGAACGCCACGCAAAATCTTCTGGTCGAAGGTCATTGATGTATACCTGTCGCCGGAAGTGAGAAACTTGCCATTGAGGCATGCAAGCTTCAAAGTACTGATGGGGTTGTTCCTAGATCAACTTCTTGGATAATGAGCTGAAGTCGACAAGAAGCGATCCGTCAAAGGAGGGCCTTAATGAATCCCACATCAATGACACGGAACGGAGCTAATGATTTTAGTGGAGGTGAAAACAAACTGTGATATATGATTCAGGGTGGCGATCATGAATGGATGAAGGATAATGTATGGCAGTGGATGGGACACGGTTGACACTTTCAGAATGACCTCTCTTGAACATATAACGACACTGATGCGATGGATCGGTAGCATTACCCCAAAATGTGGATGGTTTGGCGAAGACCATGGTGATGAGACCGGTGAATGAAACAACCCAACCCGATGTGGTACGGAAGAAAAGTGTCATGTTCAAGAGCGACTTGCTACCATTAAGCTTCGATGTTCTCCCAATTTTTCCCCAGTCATTTCTGACCAGTACCTCTTTATTTTTGTCAAGCTTGAGGAGGATAACATATGCTTGTTCTATAACCTGCCCTTCGGGCAAGCCCATCGCTATGATTTAACGAGCTTAGCGATAGGGAAACTCGTTCTCGTCTAAAGACAAGTTTGTCGCTATTTAATCATTTTAACGAGTCTAACGACAAGGAAAACTCGGTCCTTTTCATTTTTAGAGAGTCTGAAAAGGTACAGAAAGTTAACTCCATAATTCCTTTTTCGTCATCTAATCCCTTAAGTCCGAAAAAGTATAAAATAATACATAAGGGATGGGTGTTCGGTACTTTTAACGAGCTGAACAAGACAAGCACTCGATCTTTTTGTGTAATAATCCCTCAGATCCAAAAATATTAAAGTCTAAAAGAGGGATAGCTCTTCCAGTCCCTTTAACGAGCTGGAAGGCCAGAACTCGGCAAACTTTTCATATTTTACGAGTCAGAAAAGAGCTCAAAGATGACTCGTCTTTTGAGGAACGAGTGATAAACAGGGATAGCAACTGATTCCAGGTACAAGTTGGAATTTTCCAATCACGGCAGTGTCACAAGGATGGCTAGGTGAAATCACTCTTCGCAGATGTTCCTCAAAATGGGTAAACACACAAATGGAAGTGAATGATCGGCCAAATGACGGTGGAGGTGACGGTGCACAAACACGACCAAGGCTTTTATGGCTGATGAATTTACGATCTCAAAAGGGTATTTACCGGTTCATTTTTTCTGAATGAGCTTGAACTCTAAAGGAAAGCCTGCTCATAAACTTATGTTTATTTTTTAACGAGCATGAACTATGCGCTAAAACTGCTCGGATCTTGCGTTTATTTTTTAACGAGCATGAACTATGTGCTAAAACTGCTCGATATACCAGTCATAAGATAAGAATGCCTCCTCTAAGGATCCATTTTTTATAGAGCTTGCGCCTTACCACAGCTATGCTCCAACTCATCCTTCCTTTATGTAAGTTCGGAAAACGGTTAATCTTAAAACCAGATAAATAACCGCCCCTAGCTTGCACTCCAAAAGGTTTGCATGCCCCCAGGTATAGGGTAGGATTTCGAGGCTGCCCCTCCTCTCCCCCACCTCTGCTTTTCTTTGGGTGTTCACAGCTACTTGTCATCTTGCCAATCTAATGTTAATGATACTAGTCTTCTCGTTATTTTAAGGGGTCTTACGCGGTACTCAGTCTTCCCATCGGCCCACCTTTTAACGAACAGCTATTTGTGACAAGAGAAGAACACTACTCAAAGACAAAACATTGGTATTATTGAGGGAGGTTTGCCTCTTTCTTATTATCCGAAGAGGGTTCTATTTGCTGCCGCAAATCAATCTCTTTCTTCGGCGATGTCTATCATTAGGTTACTCAAAGATGGTTACCCTATGTCACAACAATAGAATCTCTTTCTTTGGAGGCTGCCCCTACTTATCCTTCAAAACATTTGTTTTAATGGGTGAGGCTTGATTTTCCCCAAAGATGGTTACTGCTTGTCGCAATAAGGGAATTCCTACTTGGGCAGTGCCCACCTCTTTAGACAAAGGTGAATGACTCTTTTTCCAAACACATAACTTTAACAAAAGAATACTATTCCAGAACAACCCCTCTTCCATCCACGGACGGGGTACGGACTAGTCATATTCTTCTGCGGAAATTCTACCTTATACCCAGGGTTTCTTCTGCCCGAAGCAAACCAGGGTGCATGCCCCCTGGGCTCCAGTCTTTCTTTCCGAATCACTCGCACTCATCGGGAAGGAGGACTGGGGGTGGAGGCATATCTTGAGTGAACAGACCATTTAGGATTGGTATTTGACTATTTGCGATGCGAGATCCCGGAAATGAAAGTTGGTCTACGAGCTTGAGCTTGACCACCCTCCCTTCGTGTGGAAAACACATTACTCTAAAGAGTGAGGAGACTATCGCTCCCATGCAATAAATATAGTCTCGTCCAAGGAGTAGGTTATAATCCAAGGGTCCTTGGACGACCATCACGTTCAAATTAACGGTCTTCCCTTTCAATGTAACAGGCACATTGGGGGGGATTCCTAATGGTCGACTGGTTCCTTTATCAAAACCTGAGAGATTTCTTAACTCAGGTAAAAGCGCCGGGGAACCCAGTGCTTTCCAAGCAACAGAGGAAAGGATACTCACAGACGCCCCTTCATCAATGATAGTACCAGCCATAATCATTCTATATATCTGGACAATGTTTCTGAACGGTATACTGGCTGGTAACCGGGGTCTGCCTAGTTGATTCCAATCAAAGGATACAACCAGGTTGCTTGGTGGTGGGACTGAATATACGGCCGGGTATGACCCTGATGATGTTCCTTCCTGCGATAAAGGAATGGGCGCATTGCCCTGACGCTCATCAGAGTCGGTGCTGATGAAAAGAACCTGGATGGTGTCATCCTTATTCTCTTCAGTGAGGGTGTCGCATGAAGATGACTCTTCGGCGACGGTGTCATTTGAAGATGAAACTTCTGAAGGTAGAACCGGGTCAACTGCCGTATCGACCTTTGGACTTTCGTCCGGTCTGGATTTAGTAGGTTCATTTTCAGTGACTGACGCTTCAGCCGACCACTTGAGCGAGCCAGCTGTATTTTCAACCAACGAAGGACTTGGCACGAGTTTTTTGTATCCAGGAGGAAGTTTTACTGGTGAAATCGGACGATCTTCCAAAACTCTCTTCGCTTCGTCTAAGAAGGGACAACGGTGGATGGCGTGACTGCCTTCACACAACTTACAGGGGAATCTTACTCCCCCTTTTTGTCTTGATCCTTCACTTTCACTGGTTGACGGAAAGCAATCAACCTGATTGTCAGAGGTTGATGCCCCCGAATTGTGCAGATGAGGGGACCAGTCCCTTAGTATCCGGGGAATACAGGGACAATCTCTGTGGAAATGGTCTCCTCTACATATGACACATGGCGATTTAGGCCCGGTCTGTGCAGTGTGTGGGTTTTTGTCAGATGCCTTTTGCTTGCCCCCAGTCACCTTAGGCTCCTTCTTCTTCTTCTCTTTCTTCTTCTTCTCCTTCTTCTCCTTGGGAGGATGACTTTTGCCGGCTCTACCTTGCGAAGATTGAGGATTGGAGGAAGGGTTATCAGAAGTAGAAGGCTGGTGGGCAGCTCTAGACTGATCTAACAGTTGACTCGATTGATCAGGAACCATGGTGGCCTGAACTACATTGGTCGAGAACAGCCAAACTGGCAGGCCTATTGTCAGTCCTGGAAGCGACAATGTGGCCATATGGGGCGCACCAACTTCTCCCCAAGAGGAGAAAGGAC
Source organism: Pinus tabuliformis (assembly GCA_031772625.1). Classification (NCBI taxonomy): domain Eukaryota; kingdom Viridiplantae; phylum Streptophyta; class Pinopsida; order Pinales; family Pinaceae; genus Pinus; species Pinus tabuliformis. The sequence continues at coordinate 146,640,853 of CM062810.1, read as the reverse complement.
TAGGATTTCCATCTTGTGGACTTCCTTGGTTGGGGCGTTCCATGTTCTCAACTTACAGATCAACGCAGGAATGAGAGGTGATTATGTTCCGTTTAAAATGAATTTTATAACGATGCTTTATTAGACACAACTTTGCTTTTTCATGTTTTAAGAGTCGAGAAAAAGCTAAAGATGACTCTAGTCGCCTTCGATGTATTAACGAGCCCGAAGTGACAAATGCTCGGTTGGACTTTTTCAGTTATAGAGTTTGAAAAAGGCCAAAAGAAACTGCTCTGGAGATCTAGGCAGAGGGTGTGCCAAACCTTTCGCGAAACCACAGAATACGTTTTACGGTACGGGTGGTCGATCTTCATGAATGCTGTGTTCACTGCATCGCAATCAGTAGGGCGGCCGACACGGCTTCCTAAGGATAAAGGCTTTATTCCTATAGGGGTCTCCCAATATACTCGACGGTACGCGGGAGCACAAGTCCGTATTGATACTTATCGCTTCACCGTGGAGGAATCACCCAACCACTCAACGCTAAGATATCATGTTTAACGACGCCGGAACACGTCTCTAGCTTAGACCTCTATGTGTTTGCGTTATGTTTCAATGCGTTGTTATGTAAATTCAATTCATTTTAATGTTGATCTTGCTTAGCAGTTTGCCTTTAAGGATCACCACAAGATGTATATATACAACTTCCTAAATGCAATCTAAGATGTGAAGCAAAACTTTTCAATCTTTCAACTTTGAAAACCTTAATCTACTGAGGGAAAAGAAAGACATCAAATTTTCGCACAGATCATAGAACACACACTAAATGCACTTTTTCCTAAATCAACATGCAAACTGTCAATAATGCACATGCACAATGCAGATATTTCTTTTCTTTATCCTTAATGTTGATGTAAGACAAAAAGGAAACTGTTGTATAACTTTGACTCTAATTTCAAGCGAAAGTAAACAAGCTTGTCCAAAATCAAAAGACACCTTAAGATCGACTTATTTAGACACTGGAAATGTATAGATTCAAACCACAAAATGAAAAACAAACAAACTCAAACAGCCATGAACAGTAATAAAACTAGCTCTTAAGATCACAAAGACACTTTTACAGTTCAGGATCTAAGAGGCCACAGCTATACTGGTTTGCTTTTCACAATGGGAAACTGTAACTGAAACAAGAAATACTGAAAGAACAATCACAGTTTCATCACACAACTGAGGCGGAATAATGTCAAGGAAAGTTGGTTTACAGCAAGTACAAATGACAAGCAATCAGCAGCAAAATAACAGTGAAAAAAGGGCCAAGACTCAGTAGGAAACCTCAGCAAGACATAGCCTAACTGGTTCAGCGCAGGCTCTGGTCTGTCAAACTGACTCTCAGCGCAGTTCCCGAAGGGAGTACCTGCGCTGAAATGCAGACTGCCTTTGGACAGCCTGCACTGAGACACGCGAGTTGCGTTTACAAGGGTTTCCGGGTCATAAAAAGCTCAAAAATTCACTGTTTTTGCTGAAATAAAAAGCTATAGGTCAAGTACAAGCTAAGGGATGATCAAGAGGATGAAAAGCTATCACAAAGAGCACAAGAGTCCTTGTGGATCAGCTCTTCAAATCATAAACTTGCTCAGAAACTGAGCCAGAGCAGCTGCCCTCTACTTTGCAATTGAAGGACTCAATTGCAGTTCGATTTGGTGCTCTCCTTGTTTATGAGATGAATAGCAAGAAACACAATAAGCCAACAAGATACTAGCTCCCCAGCGGAGTCGCCAGTTTGTTGTGGGGAAAAGTATCTGACTCGGAATGACCCTATCCCTACTCTAAGGGTGATAGTTCCTTAGCAACAACTGAAAGTAAAGCTTTGATAGTTTTCCTTTATGAAAATACAGAGAGGGAAGAAAAGATTGACCAACCGATGTCTTTCACTTTTGTCGATCCCGTCTTCTCCCTTTGCCTCTTGCTCCCAGCTCCTTGCTCTCTTGCCGGCCCAGCTACACACAGATCCTGCAAAAACGAGAGAAGGAAACTACAAGAAACATGTACTCATAACTGATGCATGGATTAGGATGAATCAAATATACAGATGAAAACAATACACCATTGCAATACAAGTATATAGGAGAACATCAAAGCTTTATTGATAGAAGAAAAAGGTTCTGAGAAGGTTACAACCATAAATGGCTCCAATCCAGCAGCACCTCCCCAGCAGCAAGAAATCTCCTCTTCTCCTCTATAAAAGCAATCACCCAATAACTCTAACTGTAAACCAACAGCACTTCCTTACTTTGCACAAAATTCCAGCCTCCCTAGACCTCATAGAAGAGCTCTATATATAGGAGATTTGGAGAAAGGATGAGTCATCTTGAGGCTGGCATAAAGCTGACTAGTGTCCTCTCCCACTTTAGTTAATCTTCAGTTCTTGAGTCCACTTGGAGAATCTTGCTTCCACTTGGAGATCGAGACCTTCTTACTCATCATAGGGCGAATCCCTTGAACCAAGTGTCAGTTTGGAAGCTTCCTGGGCAGTTGACACCTTGCAGAATGACTGTGCCACTTGGCCAATCTCGCCCAGCGCAGGTAGCCTTCATTAGATTTGACTTTCAACGCAGGTACAAGGAGGAGCAGTTGACATTCAGCGCAGATGCTCAGTGGAGCAGCTGACATGATCCAAAAATAGCCTGTTTTTTAGTGTTTTCAGGTGGAGAACTGATAGGAAGTGCTGTGGTTTGCTGACCTTGTTCCCCTAGGGGTAAGAACAACATGTTTAGGGACTGAGGATCCCTATAATTATTGACATTTCATGCTCCATGCTGCGAGGCACAAAAATGTCTATAACACACCTTTGTTGAAGAATTCACTCAGGAGGAAATTTTGGTGCCAACTGCTAAAGATCTTGAAAAAACTCTTGACTTGGATTCTGCTAACCAGGTAACTTTCAAGCTACCATACCAAGTTGAAGAGGGCACATCTACAGCTGCAGCTTCACAAGCTGCCCAAGGAGCTTCTACATCAACAACAGGTACAGCTAAAATAAAAGAGCCAATGGAGACAGAGCAAGGAGTGGTCACAGATTAGCCTGCCACTTCAGTAGAACAAACTCAAGGGCAGGTCCCTCCTCAACAAACAGAGGTGCTACAAGTTCCACCTTTGCAAACTCCTGTCAATGAAGAAAGAAGCAAGAAGCAAGATAGGGAAGAATTTACACCAGCTAGTGGCTCTGCACAGCAGCCCGAAGCTAAAAGGCAAAGAGTTGATCCTCCATTTGAGGAGGAAGTCAGTGAGGAACTCATAGAAAGCCCGAGAAGGGAAGCAAGCCAGCATACAGCTACAAGCTCTTTCCAACAAGAGCAAGACAGACAGCATGCCATGGAGGTATCTTCCTCCACACAACAAAGCAAGAGACCAACTAGCATCAAAGCCAGCTTTAAAGAAATTAAGGCTCAAAATGAGCTACTGAGAGTGCAATTGTATGACCAATTCCTAAAGGCAACACCTGCCAAGCAGGAAAGGTTGATGGCAGCATATGACATTAAAGAAGAAAGGATGATTCTCACCCACTTCAAGCCCAAGGTTCAGCAGCCACAGTCAGTTGCAGACTATGTCAGGACAAGATTAGAGGTCCTAGCCAAGGACATTCACCCCATGGATCAAATAGAGTTACATAAGCAAACAGGGGAAATGGTTTATGCCACCCTGGTAGACAAGGCCACATTGGCCCATGAGTTGAAGGAATCTCTGAAGAATACAAACACTCAGCTGGATTTAGAAAGAATGTCCTCCACAGCTAAAGACAATAGAATTAAAACATTGGAGGAGATCATTATTGACTTAGGACACGATCCTAAGGATCCTAAAGGTGTGAGGGCACTTATGAAAAAGAAGGATGATGATATTGCTGCATTAAAAAAGCGATTGAGGTTGCTTCCCACTGAGCATCCTCAAACAGGAGAACTGGTGAAAGAGAAAGAAACTGAGGATACATTGGACCTGCTAATGCAAATGAACCAGAGAATAATTGAGATGGAAGGGGAGTTGGAGAAAGCACTACAAGGCAAGCAGGGAGAGTCAATTTCCCAGCCACCTCAAACAGTTCCAACTGTTGTTACTGTTCCTCCTATGCAAGCAGCAGCGACCCCTCCAATTATTCCAGCTACTACAACAGCTACACAAGCTACAGCAACAACAACAACACTTGACTCTAGCATGAGCATGGATGAATTAACAAAAGCTATCAAGGAGCTAGAGCTTCAAGCAACAGAGATAAAAGAGGCCAAAGAAAAGTTGGCCAATCTTGAAGGAAAATATGATAAGTCCAAAATGACAGTGGCTGAGCAGACAAGGGAAATTAAAGCCCTGAAGGACAAGATAAAGGCCTTGGAGAAAGAGCTGTCTTTGGACAAAACCCTGGCTGAAATAAAAAAGATTCTGTGGGCCAAGGTTAATCAGTCAATCACAAGCCAATGGAGGTCAATTCAGGCCATGTATGAACAGGTAGAACTAATTGGCCTAGCTCAGTTTGAAACTCAGAGAGCCAAAGCAGCATTGGGAAACATGCCTGAGCAGGCCAACAAAATGATCAACTTTTTAAATCATCAGACTAAGGAAGAGCTAGCAGCACTCCATATCATGAACAGAACAGACGCCATATTGACAGCAAAGAGGGTGCTAGTATTAAGAGGCTTTGTGCAAACCCTAGAAGCAAGATGTCGGGAAATACAAAGGGATGTAGACAATTTTGAAGTAAATCTTGCAGCACTACAGACTAAAGGATTGCCCAGCCTACTGACCAGCGCTGGGAAGTTATTGACATGTGACCAATATGCAACCAGGCTCAATAATTATGTCACGAATCAGCTTACTGCTTAATCAGGTTCTCCAGCACAAGCAGAACCTCCTTCAGGACAGACTCTCTATGACAAGCTGGAAAACTTATTTTACATAGAACATGAAGTTAACCATCTGTTTGAGATGCCACCCAACTATTACAAGTACACAGAGGCTGATGAGACACTCGTCAAGATACAAAAGCATCAGTTGCCTCCCGAGGATTGGTGGCAGGCAATGCTGGCCATTTTGCCCAGGTAATTTCAGTTTTTTCCCCTTTTTGTTTATTTCAAATCTCGGTCAGCTATGAGTCAGCGAAAGGAGGCACGAGAGCACCGGACAGAGCGGTCAAGGAACGCGCAGAGCAGGTTGGAGCAGTGGAAAAGCAAAGAGCTGGGACGACAAGCCTAAAAGCGCGGATTTTTGAAAGCGCAGCCCAGCCGACTCAATTGGACTCAAAAGTCAAATTTTTCTGACAGAATGAACAACTGTTACATTCATAATTACTGCGGCACTTATTCTTTCAGCTACTACTCCTTAAAAGTTGGCGAAGAAGTTATGAGCTATTAATTCATCATCTAGATATTTTGTATCTTGTTTTTTGTATATATACCACCCTCTGCATTGTAAAAAGGGTTGGTTGGTTGTATAGCTCCAAGAGAGACTCGCTCTGTATACCTGATGTTTTACTTAATCAAAGACTGCTGAAAAGCTTGGAGGAATGACTGTGTGCTGTGTATTAATGTTTTGAAGAATTGAATGTGGAATTCTTGTGCTGCAACATGACTCAATAAGTGTTTCTTACCTTTGTTTTCCATTGATGTACCATCTAAAATAGCAGAAAGAATGAATAGTTCAGAATTGGTTTAATTGCCCTCTATGCTCAATTTCTGCTGTTTCTTTATGTTTTCATCTAAATTAGTAATGAATATGAATTCCCTGTGGCTCATATTTACCCTAATTCACCCATGTTTGACAGTTATCTAGGGATTCTTCACTGCTCCTAGGTAGAGCTCATTCACCTTCCCTCTGCTAAGTTGAATGAGAGATTCTTAACTGCCTCTCATTCCTAGCCCTCATTCCATCCTTTTAGCTTGAATCATTGTTTCATGTGCAGCTAGCTTGCTCCATATTCCCTCTTGTGACCAAGAAAACGCACCAGCAGTCCTACTCCTTGACTCCACGGCCAATGGTTCTAAAACTTTCATGCTATCCCTGCCTCTCTACTTGAAAGCATCATCCTTCCCACCAAAACTCAAACAAAACCCCTTGAACCCTAAAACTAACCTAAAATCATCATCAATAGAGCTAAATCATAAAGAGAGAGCCCTCTCTGATTGCAGGTAGGCTAGGACCTGCAGTCCAAAGATTGGTTTGTGGTTACCTCGGCCATATCCCTTAAGGAGCCAAGGGACAACCTGAGTGATAACATAATGGCGACTCCGTTGGGGAACATCCTCAGTTAATTTCACAAATCAAGTTGGAAAGCTCCACTAAGAAACTTCTCAGAAAAATCCAAGAAACAACTTGGAAGGTTGCTTCAAAGAGGAAATCTTGTTATTTGATCTGTGATGGTGGACAGGGATCAGACACACCAAAAGATAAATCATCCACTTGGTGACTCCACTTCATTTTCAATCAAGACCCCACTGGAGGAGTGAACCTGAAAGAGAGATATAATCCAGAGCTTCAAGTTTTTTAATCAAGTCTACAACTTAATAGTTCATATGCCAAAGAATTAATATTCAAGATAGGATGACCAGGCGTGTGTAAGATCTTGCAATAGATCAAGCTTTAGATGAATTCAGGAAGCTGTTATCCGAATATGAGCTCGATGAAAAATTTTTGAGATTGGTGTTGTTAAAGGTCAAAACAATACAACAGCCTCAAATCATAATGTATTTCCTCGATTTAGTTGTGGAAGAACATGAAAATGAAATTCAACTTGTGCATTCTCAGATTCAGTCGTTTAATTTTCGTGATCCTAAAGAAATCTTCCAAAATCTTCCTTCTCCGAGTCATGAGGAAATTGTACTACCTTGTGACTTACAGATTGAGGATAATCTGGCTTTCAAGACAAAGACTGAGGTGTTGGTTGTAGGGTTTGTTACTGAGGATGTAGCTGTTCCATCAGACCAAGAAGGTCCAAGAGAAACTATCCCACATAATGCTTTTGTGGATCCTGTAGCAGATTACATGGAGGATCTTCTCAACTCAAAATCTTTAATATGTTTTCTCTATAAGGGCCAAGTATATCAGCAGTGGCCTTTATATGTCACAATTTTGATTATGGGGGCACATGACTGAATAATGTTTCTAATTTCACCAACCATTGATCAAGCATTTCGTTTCTTTCTACAATTGCTTAAGTGGTTGCACTGGTTGTTTCATTTTACCTAACCAGCAAACAGAAGGCTGATTAGTGTAAATAGGTAGGATTTTGGTTTTTAGTTTAGATGGCAAGCTTGCTACAGTTTAAGCCCGAAGTGAAGGCCTTAAGCTCTTCAAGTTTGCTGTCATATACACAAATAAAGCAGCCAGCAAAGGGAAGTTTTCAGAGTACAGCAACAGTTGAAGATCAAGGCAATCTGACCTGCGGTTCTTGACTTTTCATAAGGAAAAGTCATCCCCAAGTGGAGCCACTGTTAGCCTCTTGTTGCAACAGGTTTCATATTTCATGATTGACAGTGGAAGTGCCAAAAATTTTCATCTTCTCCATACTGCAAAAGTTCCATTTTTGAAAGATTCCTCGATTAAAGGAAGGCCAAACAGCTTAATCTTGGCTTCCTTAGGTTTGAATTTCTTGTTTTAGAGATAGAGAATAAATATCTGTCCAAACAGTTTAAACTTGGCAGATCAGTAGCCAGGTAGAGAAAATAAGGTGCCCAACTGTCTAATCTGGGCCCCTAGAAGCAATAAGGGTAGTTTTAGATAGGAGGACAGTTAATAAGAAAAAAGCAATCAGGGTCTGCATGTCTAATGCACCCTTCCTGAAGTAACAAAAAATGCTAGGTGTATTGAGCTGGGTAGGTAGCCTGGGGTTGCAGAAGCAAGATCATCTTCAGTTTTTGACCTTAACAAAGAGAGATCATCCCATCAGTGGCAGAGGTACCAAAGCAATGGTTTGATGGCAAGTGTTGGTAGCATGTCTAACTCCCCTTCGCTCCCCGCAAAAAAAGTCTCTTACTAATATCCCCCTAAAAGGACCTTGGAATCTGCCCAACAAGTCCTAGTTTTACTTCATTTTTGTGAAACATCAAGTTAAAAGTTGGCTTTCCTCAAAGAAAAGAAGCCACAATTTTTGTGTAAAATCAGTCCCCCACTCTCATTCACTCCTATGTCTAAGTTTTACTTTTGAAACTTAGCCTTTTGCCCTACACTTCACCCCACAAATTCATATTAACTCCTAATTTCTGTTATATAACTCCCTGCATCATCTTCCCTATCCCTATTATACTAAAACCATATAAAATCCCGAAAATAATAATATCCCCACCCCTTGGCATTGTAGCCATATATCCTAAAAATCTGGGGAAATATTAAGTCCATCTAGGACTTATATTTAACCCTTCCGCGTTCATATTTTGTGATAAAGTTGGTTTGAATCACACCCATGCCACATTAACCCATAAAAACCCACATTATTAAAGTTCCCCCCCCCCCACCATATAAAAACACAAAATAAAATGTGCGCAAGCCCCGTCCCTAACCATCCGCCGCCTTATTCCTCCCGTCAACCGTCAGATCTAGCGCGCCCAGGAATCCACGGTGGGCAGGTCTTTTCGTGCACCCACATGCCAAGGGTTAGCGTCTGGGAGATGGGCGGTTTTCCTGTCATTCTCCCACCATGTGTCGCCCTCCCGGCTGTGGCGGAGCCCCTCCCTTCGAAACCACCTACGCACAAAAGCAGTGCGCCTAAAACCAGATACCGCCCTCCCCTGTGTAAACGTCGGCGCCACGTCTCCCCATGACGTCACCCCCGCGCCTCCATTGTTGTGCCACGATTACTGCCACCTCATCCCGTTCGTGCCCACGCTCTGCCACCGTGTCATTGCCACGTCACCGCCCCATCAGCTGCCACATCACCTATCCGTACCCGGGACCCGCTGATGATGTCGCGCTGACATCATCATGAAAAAGCGCCAAAATGTCATTTTCTGCATAAAAAGCACGCAGACGACCATTGTATTTCACTTCTATTGGTTCATTTGCAAAGCTCTGGCTCGCTGTTTTTACCATTTTTTCATTCCCAAAGCTTGAAATCGACCAACCAAGCTACTGCAGCTTGTTATTCGACGCCATAGCTTGTCATTGCTCCAGCTCGTCCACTCTCGGCGCTGTTTTAACCAGGTATTTTCCAATTTCTCCCCTCTTCGCTCCGGTTCTTCCATGTTTTTCTGCTGTACGTGCTGCAAACCTGCAAAATTCCTCAATTGGCAATTCTGCTACACCTAAGACTTCACTAAAACCCCCTGGTAAGCCCTTATTTCAAAAGCAATCTTGTAAACCCGCTCTCGTTTACAGTTTCACCGTCAAAAAACTCCATTTAAAGCTTGGCCTCCAGACAAAACCTTGTAAGAGCTCAGCATTGCCCAATCTCACCTCATTCCACTGTATAAATCAGTCCATTTGAAGTCATAGTAACTCCTTCCCCTTCTGCATTGCTCCTCGCAGTCTTTAACTCCAGAAAGTTCACTACTAGAAGGGAAGTTGGCCCACAAACTTTGCAAAGATTGTCTCTCTAATAGCATAAGTGCCAAGCAGTCAAGCTATCGTTACATTTGAGTTTAGTCCTAGGTTCCTCTGCTACTCCTTATAGACAACTTTGTTAGCTAGCTATTGCATTGATCTTCCTTCCAAGCTCAAACAGTGAAAAGTTACATAATGACCACTCCATCAGATCTGAGCATCACTCCCGTGAATCCAGCAAGAAAAGAGCTTGATTCAATGGCCTTGGCTGACACATATTATCTCATTCAAGACCTATTTGGGCACAGGAATCATTTGCATACCTTGTTATAGACAATTTTGTGCCTTACAGCAACAAGCATGAATTGTCAATAATCCAAGGGATCCAAAGTTCCCTAAACATGATGTTCCTACCCCTAGAGGAACAAGGTCAGCAAACCAACAGCTCTCAGATCCGTTCTCCACCTGAAAACACTCAAAAACAAGCAATCCTGAAATCAAAGCAGGTGCTCCACTAGGTTTCTGCGCTGAAACTCAGTTGCTCCATGGTGTACCTGCGTTGCAAAGCAAGTGGGACAAAGGCCACCTGCGCTGAGCGAGAAGGGACAAGTGGCACAGTGAGTCATTGCTTTGGAATCTTCCAAAAATGACACTTGGATTAGGTATTTTGCCTTGTGATGAGTCAGAGGCTCTGTTTCTCCAAGTGGAAGCAAAGTTCTCCAAGTGGACTCAAGAACTGAAGATCAACTAAAGATTAACTGAAGAGAGAGAGGACACAAGGCAGCTACACATCAGTTGCAAGCTGACTCATCCTTTCTCAGTTCATCTATATATTGAGCTCTCTCCTATGAGCTCTGGAGGCTGGAATTTTGTGCAAAGTAATGATATGCTGTTGGTTTCACTATTGAGTTATTGGGTGATTGTTTGAGAGAGGTGAAGAAGAGCAATTCTTTCTGCTGGGAGGTGTTGCTGGGTTGGAGCCTTCAATGGTTGTAATACTCTCAGAACCTTTATTTCTTCATTAATAAAAGCTATTGAGGTTCTTCTATGTGCTCTTGTTTCAATTATATATTGTGATGATTGCATGTTTGGTTTACACTAATCCATGAACCAGTTATGATTGCATGCCTCTTGTAGTTTCCTTCTTTGTTATTTTGTAGGATCTCATCGTAGCTGGGCGAGCAGAAGAACAAAGAGCTAGGAGCAAGCGGCCAAAGAGAAGAGTTTGGATTCGACATTAAGCGCAAGGCAACGGTTAGTGCTTTCTCCATTCTCTTTTGCTTTCATAAAGAAGTAAACCTTAAGTAGTTTGTTTTACAGTTGTTGCTAAGGAACTGTCACCCTTAGAGTGGGATAGGGTCATCCGAGTCGGATACTTTTCCCTACAACAAACTAGCGACTCCGCTGGGGATCGTATCCGTTTGATTGTGTTTGTAGTATTTTGCTATTCATTTCCTGAACAAAAGAGTACCAAATCGAAAAGCTTTTGACTATATCAAAAGCGAAGTAGAGGGCAGCTACTCTTGCTCATTTTCTGAGCAAATTCATGATTTGAAGAGCTGATCTACAAGGATCCTTGTAAGCTCTTAGTGATAGCTTTGCACCTTCCTAATCATCCCTTTGAGTGTGCTTGACTGATTGCTTCTGATTTGAGCAAAAACCGTGCATTTTTGAGAAAATTATGACCCGGAAACTGTGAAAACGCAATTCTCGTTTTCCAAAGCAGGTAGTACACAGGCTACCTGCTTTGCAACGCAGGTCCCGAAGGGGCTACCTGCGCTGAGAGCCAGTTTGGCTGTGCAAAGCCTGTGTTGGCCCAAATTTGCCTAGTGCATTTGGGGTTTCCTCCTTTCTCTTGCCTGTTTTCACTTAGTTTTGCTGCTAGGTGTCAGTCTTGTGCCTGTTTTGAAACCAATATTACTTGCCATCATTCTGCCTCTGTTATATAATGAAATTGTACTTGTTCTTTGTATTTCTTACTCATTTACAATTTCCCATAACGAAAAGTAAACTAGTCATGCTTTTTTCCTTTTAGATCTGAACCTGTGTTAGGCATTTTGCTGGTCTAAAGAGTTAGCTTGTTTGCTGTCCATAGCTGATTAGTCATTTTACTTTCGTTAGTATGGTTTGATTTCATGTATTTCCAGTGATTAAGCAAGTGAATCTTAAGGTGTCTTTTGATTTTGGACAAACTTGTTTACTTTCGCTTTAAATCGAAATCAAAGTTATATAACCACTTTCTTTTTGTAATCCACCCACATTAAGAAAGGGAAAAGAAAATACATGCATTGTGCATTTTGCATTTGACTGTGTGCTTGACGATTTAGGAAAGATTTGCATTTTAGTGTGTGCTCTATGATCTGTGTGAAAAGATTTGCCTTTCTTTTCCCTCAGTAGTTAAGGTTTTCAAAGTTGAAAGATTGAAAAGTTTGCTTCTCATCTTAGATTGCATTCAGGAATTTGTTATATACATCTCGTGGTGATCCTTAAAGACAAACTGCTAAGCAAGATCAACATTAAAATAAATCCAATTTACATAACAACGCTTTGTAACATAACGCAAACAAATAGAGGTCTAGGTAGAGACGTGTTCCGGCGTCGTTAAACATAGTGACTGTCGATCTCTACGAAGGTGGGTGATTCCTCTTGAGAGTCGGTGGCACTAATACGGACTTGTGCTCCCACGTACCGTCGCGTATATATTGGGAGACCCCTATAGGCAATTATCCTTTATCCATAGGAAGCCGTGTCGACCGCCCTACTGATCGCGATGCAGTGAACACAGCATTCACGAAGATCGACCACCCGTACCGTAAAACGTATTCTGTGGTTTCGCGAAAAGTTTGGCACACCCTCTACCTAGAACTCCAGAGAAGTTTCTTTTGGCCTTTTTCAAACTCTATAACTGAAAAAGTCCATCCGAGCATTTGTCACTTCGGGCTCGTTAAAACATCGAAGGCGACTAGAGTCATCTTTAGCTTTTTCTCGACTCTTAAAACATGAAAAAGCAAGTTTGTGTCTAAAAGCGTCGTTAATAAAATTTATTTTAAGCGGAACATAATCACCTGTTATTCCCACGTTGATCTTTCAGTTGAAAAGTATGGAGCCCACCAACCAAGGAAACAACCTTGGTGGAAGTCCAAATCCCTTCTCCTCTTGGGGAGATGTTGGTGCGCCTCATATGGCAACATTGTCACTTCCAGGATTGACAATTGGCCTACCTGTATGGCTCTTTTCAACTAATGTAGTCCAGATCGCCACTAATCCTGAGCAGTCGAATCAACAGTCAGAACAGTCTAGAGCTACCCACCAGCCTTCCACTTCTTACAATTCTTCCTCTGATCCTTCATCTTCACAAGGAAGAGCCGGCAAAAGTCAGCCTCCCATGGAGAAGAAGGAAAAGAAGAAGAGAGAAAAGAAGCAGAAGGGGCCTATGGCGAAGGCGACTGGGGGCAAGCAAAAGACAGCTGACAAAAACCCACACACTGCACCAACCGGGCCTAAATCGCCATGTGTCATTTGCAAAGGGGCCCACTTCCATCGTGATTGTCCCTGTATTCCCCGGATACTAAGGGACTGGTCCCCAAGGTTGCACAATCCGGTAGCATCAACCTCTGGTAGTCATGTTGATTGCAGTCCGTCAACTAGCGGGAGTGAAGGACGAAGAGGGAGACCAAGATCACCCTGTATATTGTGTGAAGGCGATCACGCCATCCACAAATGTCCATTCTTAGATGAGGCAAAGAGAGTTTTGGAAGATCGTCCGGTTTCACCGTTACAACTTCCTCCTGGATACCAAAAACTCGCGCCTAATCCCTCGGTAGTTGAAAATACAGCTGACCCACTCAAGTGGTCAGCTGAAGTGTCGGTCATTGAAAATGAACCTACTGAATCCAGAATAGACGAAAGTCTAAAGGTCGAAACGGCAGTCGACCCCGTTCTTCCTTCGGAGGTTTCATCCTCCAATGACCCCGTCATTGAAGACCCATCTTCAAATGACACCCTCACTGAAGAGGATAAGGATGACACCGTCCATATTCTTTTCATCAACACAGACTCTGATGAGCATCAGGGCAATGCGCCCATTCCTTTATCGCAGGAAGGAACATCGTCAGGGTCGTATCCGGCCGTGTATTCGGTCCCACCACCGAGCAACCTAGTTGTATCCTTTGATTGGAATCAACTAGGCAGACCCCGGTTACCAGCCAGTATCCCATTCAGAATCATAGTCCAAATCTACAGAATGGTGATGGCTGGAACTATCATTGATGAAGGGGCATCTGTGAGTATCCTTTCCTCTGTCGCTTGGAAAGCACTGGGTTGCCCGGCGCTTTTACCTGAGATGAGAAATCTATCAGGTTTTGATAAAGGAACCAGTCACCCGTTAGGGATTCTCCCCAATGTTCCAGTTACATTGAAAGGGAAGACAGTTCATATGAACATCATGGTCGTCCAGGGACCCTTGGCATATAACTTACTCCTTGGACGAGACTATATATATTGCATGGAGGCAATAATGTCCTCGCTCTTTAGAGTCATGTGTTTTCCGCACGAAGGAAGAATGGTCAAGCTCGTAGACCAACTTTCATTTCCAGGATCACGCATTGCAAATAGTCAAATACCATCCCTTAACGGTTTATTCACTCAAGGAATGCCACCGCCCCCGGTTCTACTTCCCGATGAATGCGAGTAATTCGGAAAGAAAAGAACTGGGACCCAGGGGGCATGCACCCTGGCCTGCTTCGGGCAGAGAAAACCTTAGGTATAAAGTTAATTTCCGCAGAAGAATGGACTAGTCCGTACCCCGTCCAAAAAAGGAAGAGAGGGTTGTTCTAGGATAAAATTCTTTTGTCAAAGTTATGTTGAAGCGGAAGAATCGCTCCCTTTGTCTAAAGAGGTGGGCTCTCCTAAGGAGGGGATCTATTTGTGGCAGCAAGAAGGCACCATCTTTGAATGTCAAGCCTCACCCATTAAAACAATATGTTTTAAAAGAGAAGTAGGGGCAGTCTTCAAAGAAAGAGAGGAAATTGCTGCAACAAGTAGTCACCATCCTTAGCAACCTAATGATAGACATCGCCGAAAAGAGAGTTTGGTTTGCGGCAGCAAACAAAACCATTTTTCGGATAATAAGTAAGAGGACAGAATCTCGAAATTATACTTTATACCTGGGGGCATGCAAACCTTTTGGAGTGCAAGCACGGGACGACTATTTATTTTTTTAAATTTTTAGGTCCTCCCTTTAAACCTGTAGGTCTAACCCGTTAAACTCGTAGGATTAGCCGTTTCCAGCTTGCATAAAGAAAGGATGAAGGGCAAAAGTTAAAACCTGCCAAATTGGAGTAATTAGTGAGGTATCGCTCCTTAAATAAGATTACCTCACCTAAAGCATTCCTTGTATTAAGACTGGTATAATCGAGCAGTTTTAGCAATGTTCATGCTCGTTAAAAAATAAACGCAAGAATCGAGCAGTTTTAGCACACAGTTCATGCTCGTTAAAAAATAAACGCGAGATCCGAGCAGTTTTAGCGCATAGTTCATGCTCGTTAAAAAATAAACATAAGTTGTGAGCAATCTTCCCCTAGAGTTCAAGCTCACCCAGAAAAAATGAACCGGTAAATAACCTTGGTAAATGTAACCTTTGACTGCCATATTAAAAGCCCTTGGTCGTGTTTATATGCCATCACCTCCATCCGTTCATTTGGCCAATCGTTCATCTCCATATGATTGTTTACCTTCTTTTGAGGAACAGCTGCGAAGAGTGATTTCACTAAGCCATCCTTGTGACACTGCCGTGATTGGAATATTCCAACCTGTACCTGGAATCTGCTGCTACCCTGTTCATCACTCGTTCCTCAAGAGACGAGTCTTCTTTGAGCTCTTTTCACTGACTCGTAAAATATGAAAAGTTTGCCGAGTTTTGGCCTTCCAGCTCGTTAAAGGACAAGAAGAGCTATCCCTCCTCTAGATTTTAATCTTTTTGGACCTGAGGGATTATTACACAAAAAGATCGAGCGCTTGTTTTGTTCGGCTCGTTAAAGAAATCGAAAATTCATCCCTTCTGTATTGTTTTATACTTTTTCGGACTTAAGGGATTAGAAGACGAAAAAGGAATTTTGGAGTTAACTTTTCGTACCTTTTCAGACTGTCTAAAAATGAAAAGGACCGAGTTTTCTTTGTCGTTAGACTCGCTAAAATGATTAAATAGCGACAAACTTGTCTTTAGACGAGAACGAGTTTCCCTATCGCTAGGCTCGTTAAAACATAGTGATGGGCTTGCCCGAAGGGCAGGTTATAGAACAAGCATATGTTATCCTCCTCAAGCTTGACAAAAATAAAGAGGTACTGGTCAGCAATGACTGGGGAAAAATTGGGAGAACCTCACAGCATTAATGGTAGCAAGTCGCTCTTGAACATGACACTTTGTCCTCCGTATCACATCGGGTTGGGTTGTTTCATTCACCGGTCTCATAACCATGGTCTTCGCCACACCATCCACAATTGGGGTAATGCTACCAATCCATCACATCAGTGTCGTTATATGTTCAAGAGATGTGGTTCTGTAAAGAGTCAACCGTGTTCCACCCACTGCCATACATTATCCTTCATCCACTTCATGACCGCCACCCTGAATCATACATCACAGTTTGTTTTCACCTCATCACAATCACTAGCTCCGTTCCGTGTCACTGATGTGGGATTCATTAAGGCCCTCCTTTGACGGATCGCTCCTTGTCGACATCAGCTCATTATCCAAGGAGTTGATCTAGGAACACCCCCCTCAGTACTTTGAAGCTTGCATGCCTCAATGGCAAGTTTCTCACTTCCGGCGACAGGTATACATCAATGACCTTCGACCAGAAGATTTTGCATGGTGGTCGACGCCAAGTCCTTTATTCCCACCATGTGGATTGTACTGTCGTACCTTGAGGGTCATCATCCTTATCGGTGTCTCCTCTCGCGCTTGTTAACGGTTTACATCATTGACCGGTAATCAAGCGATGTCTTTCCATGTTCGACTTCAAGAAATTCTCACATGGATCGACTTGTACATCGAGTGAAGATCGGAAGAGATTGAAGACCCCGGATCTAGTTTCATCCATCCGGGCTGCGATATATATTCAGGACATAAAGACATTTGATATGTACATCATTACAGCAGACGATCATCCTTCTCAAAGGATGATAATTTCAGCAGAGAATTATCAGTCTACAATCAGACGATCGTCTGTTCTATGTACCAAAATGTATTTATAAAGCTGAGCATGGGAATGCCCGCCTCAGCTAGATCATGAAAAATGTATGAAAAATAATGTATTGCATTGTATCTTATTACAGGACACTTCTCAGCAGATTGAATGAACTTCGGATCCTCTCAATAAAGCATTTCACCCGATAAACGACCTCATACTTTAGGGGGCATTTGTTATAGACAATTTTGTGCCTTACAGCAACAAGCATGAATTGTCAATAATCCAAGGGATCCAAAGTTCCCTAAACATGATGTTCCCACCCCTAGAGGAACAAGGTCAGCAAACCAACAGCTCTCAGATCAGTTCTCCACCTGAAAACACTCAAAAACAAGCAATCCTGAAATCAAAGCAGGTGCTCCACTAGGTTTCTGCGCTGAAACTCAGTTGCTCCATGGTGTACCTGCGTTGCAAAGCAAGTGGGACAAAGGCCACCTGCGCTGAGCGAGAAGGGACAAGTGGCACAGTGAGTCATTGCTTTGGAATCTTCCAAAAATGACACTTGGATCAGGTATTTCGCCTTGTGATGAGTCAGAGGCTCTGTTTCTCCAAGTGGAATCAAAGTTCTCCAAGTGGACTCAAGAACTGAAGATCAACTAAAGATTAACTGAAGAGAGAGAGGACACAAGGCAGCTACACATCAGTTGCAAGCTGACTCATCCTTTCTCAGTTCATCTATATATTGAGCTCTCTCCTATGAGCTCTGGAGGCTGGAATTTTGTGCAAAGTAATGATATGTTGTTGGTTTCACTATTGAGTTATTGGGTGATTGTTTGAGAGAGGTGAAGAAGAGCAATTCTTTCTACTAGGAGGTGTTGCTGGGTTGGAGCCTTCAATGGTTGTAATACTCTCAGAACCTTTATTTCTTCATTAATAAAAGCTATTGAGGTTCTTCTATGTGCTCTTGTTTCAATTATATATTGTGATGATTGCATGTTTGGTTTACACTAATCCATGAACCAGTTATGATTGCATGCCTCTTGTAGTTTCCTTCTTTGTTATTTTGCAGGATCTCATCGTAGCTGGGCGAGCAGAAGAACAAAGAGCTAGGAGCAAGCGGCCAAAGAGAAGAGTTTGGATTCGACATTAAGCGCAAGGCAACGGTTAGTGCTTTCTCCATTCTCTTTTGCTTTCATAAAGAAGTAAACCTTAAGTAGTTTGTTTTACAGTTGTTGCTAAGGAACTGTCACCCTTAGAGTGGGATAGGGTCATCCGAGTCGGATACTTTTCCCTACAACATACCTACTGCCAGCTAAGAAATAGCTTTATAAACAACACTGACATGTATGGCATATGGGAGTCCAATTTGACACATTATTTCCTCCCCTCTGTCAATATTTTTCTTGAGATTATTCACCTGTGTGCTGCAAACTATGATCCAAATCAGAGGGTTGTTAAGTCTGTTGACACCTAATCCGAAACGAATGAGGTGAAGCCGGACAGTCATCTAGAAGATGAACTGATCCGTTTTGTGTATGTATAAATATAATTGTCTAAAGAATAAAATAACAAGTTGTTTCTTGCGCTTATTAACTGCTGGAGTTACCCTGGCTTGACATGGTATCAGAGCTCAGGTCCCAGTCCCTAAAATTAGTTGTAACTCCTGCCTATGCGCTCTCTGGCCTGAATACGCTGCCTCTGTCATGCGTTTCATTCAGGCAATTCGCTGCCCCTCTCTGCGCTGCCTCTGACATACCTGCTCTGACATGGTATGTCTGACCTGACATATCTGTCCCGGGTCTGACCTGACAACGCCTCTGCTCCCATCCGTTTTTTTTTTTCTTGAGTACGCTGCTCCCATATACACTCTGCTCCCATATACGCTGCTCCCATAAACTGTGGAATTGACAGGTATTGAATCCTGGAATTGAGCGTCGAGTTGAGCTGGTTCATATTAGAGCTCTCTTTCTTCATCCTGAAAACATTTCCGCTCCTGATTAATATCGCTTCTCTTCCCTCTGCAATTCAAATTGATATCGATTCTCTTCTCTCTGCTATTCAAATTGCATGCAAGTGTGTGTCGCTGCATTTAAAAAGAGCCAGGTTCACTGGTTTTCTGAATTCAAATGGATAAGGCTTTATGTATGCGGTGACTGCGTTTTTAATAGAATGGTGACTGCGTTTTGATGACTGTGGTATTCGCTGCGTTTTGATGACTGTGGTATTCGCTGCGTTTTGATGACTGTGGCATTCGCTGTGGTATTCGCTGCCTTTTTTGATGACTGTGGTATTCGCTGCACGCAACAAGCACCCGTAACCCGGATTCACACCCATTGTATGCACAACGGTTTGAGAACCCGTGGGCGCCAGAACTGCACAACGGTTTGAGAACCCGTGGACTGTGGTAAGAATGGTGGAGATGCGGGGTATTCCAGAAATTGTTGGTTGAAGTTATTCCGATTTGATTATTCCAGAAATTGTTGGTTGAAGTTATTCCGCGTCATTACCATTAACTAATAAAGTATACCATACTTTATCCATTGGATTTTGAATGTCTGGCAATCATATAAAACTGAAGAACATTTTTTAATGTATAATGACATCATAGAACGGCAATGAATTGGTGGTGTGGTTGTTCAACTGTATATTTCTTCATTGCGAATGTGCTTTTGTAAAGACTGTATTTTTTTTAAGATTCTATTGAAGCGCTGCTTGTGTATCTATTGGTATCACTGCGTTTTCTATGAGAATTGCTGTGACATGAGCAGAGTATTGTCATCAGTATATGTAAACGTTGAAGTTTTTTATGAGTTGTTGATTTGGCAGCACCAACCTTTAAATATTCCAAAGCCTTTTTTGATTGAGCAGTTTTATGTGATGATAACAGTTTGTGGTTGAGCAGTTTTGGGTCTAAAGCATCTGTAGTATTACATGATATGCATTGATATATATTGAAGTGATATATGTTGAAGAGTTAGCACCTTTTTTTCTCTCAAAACACAGTAGTGTGGCAGTGATATAAGAAATGGTGATGCTGATACATAAGGCTATGATATAAGGATTTTTTTAAACAGAAGTTTTTGGTAGAGATTTTTTTTTTTACAGAATGCATTCAATCATTTCTATGGTAGGAATAGTTCTCACTGGCAAGGAGAACTATTCAGAATGGTCTCGAATGGTAAAACACACCCTCATCTACAATGAGCTGTGGAAAGGAGTGTGTGTTGGAGAAGAAGACAAAGACCCTGTGCAACCCACATCAGACAAAGAACTCGCCATTTGGGAAAACAAGAACATCAAAGCCTTTGCATTGATCGCAGCATCTGTAAATGAGGAAGTAAGTCGTCATATTTCATCCTATTCCACTGCCTTTGAAGCTTTACAAAAGCTGAAAGAACTCTATGATACACATTCTGCACTTGAAGTTGTTCAGCTCATGATTAAACTCTTCACTCTTGAACTGAAAAATAATGATCCTCTTACTCTTGCATCTGAAATAAAGTCTATAGTGCATGATATTAAATCCACTAAGGTTGAGCTGGATATCTCTCTTATTTCCTTTCTCAAAGCACTCTATCCTACCTACTCTAACTATCTTGAGTCTTTACAAGCAAATGGAAATCTTAAAGATATAACCTTTGACACTCTTGTGAAAAAGTTTGCTGAAAGAGAGAAAGACTTTGGAAATAAAACAGTCCCTGAATCTTCTGAAGAGACTGTTTGCCTTGCTCATAAAGAAAAGCATCCTGCTCAAGATTCTACAAGAGGAAGAGGTGGACGAAGAGGAAGAGGAAGATACTTCAGAGGCAGGGGGGGCAGACATCCTCAAGCAGAAAAGGCAGATCTGCATTGCATTCGCTGCAAACGAAATGGATCACATGATGCTTCTACATGCAAGCTACCATGGGACAAAGTTGAGCAGAGAAGAAATCAGCAGAAAGGTAAAACTGATGACACAGACAAAGGTAAAGCACCTGAATCCGCTCACTATATTGAGGCACAATGCAACATTGGAGTAAATGAAGATTTGTTTAATGCTTCACTTGCTTCTTCGAAAAATGACTGGTTGCTTGATTCAGGAGCAACCTGTCATATGACTCATAGGAAAGATTTCTTTGAAGATTTCACTGACAATGTTGATGGAGCAGTATACTTTGCAGATCAGTCAAAAATCAAGCCATCAGGGCTTGGCACAATCAGGCTTAAACTGCCTGGTCTTCCAAACTTTCTTCTGGATCATGTTCTATATCTCCCACAGCTGAAGAGAAACTTGCTGTCCCTAGTCCACATCCGCCAGCAAGGTCACTCCATTCACATGTTTGATGGCAAGCTTGAGGTAAGAAAGGCATCTGACCACTCACTTGTCATGAGGGGTATAGAAGAACAAAGACTCCTTAAACTGCAAGGAACCTCTGCTCATGCACAACATTTCTCATATATTTCTCATCATGAAGAAGGTGCAATTTCATCAAGTTTATTATGGCATGCTAGATTTGGACATTTAAACTATGATAGTCTCCGCTTGTTGAAGAAAAATGGTGTTGCTGGTTTGCCTACAATTCCTAGAAAACATAAACAATGTGATGCTTGCATTCTAGGAAAGCACAACAAACAGTCTTTTCATGATTCACATTCAAGAGCACATAGGAAGCTTGAACTTATTCATTCAGATTTATGTGGTCCAATGCCTGTTTCTTATGCAAATGGAAATAAATATATCATGACTTTTATTGATGATTACACCAGAATGTGTTGGGTTTATTTTTTGAAGAACAAATCTGATGCTTTTCAAACATTCAAGAATTTTCATAAATGGATTGAAAATGATGCACAATCTCATATTGGGTCTATTCGCACTGATAATGGAAAAGAATATACATCAAATGAATTTGAACACTATCTTCGCCAACATGGGATTAAACATCAAACAACTGTGCCTTATAATCCTCAACAGAATGGTGTAGCTGAAAGAATGAACAGAACAATTTTGAATATGGTACAATCCATGCTTTTATTCAAAAATGTAAAGACAATGTTTTGGGCTGATGCTGTTCTATGTGCTGCATATATAAAGAATAGATGTCTATCTAGTGCTATAAGAAACAAGACTCCTTATGAATTGTGGTATGGACATGTTCCTTCGGTAAAACATCTCAGGATATTTTGTTCCACCTGTTATGCTTTAATACCAAAGGTACATAGAAACAAACTTGGTGCTAGAAGTCGTAAGTGTATCTTCCTGGGGTATTCAAACACATCTAAAGCATACCGCCTTTATGATGAAGTAAATAAGAAGTTTGTTTTATCTAGAGATGTCATTTTTCTTGAATCATCCAAATCTGACAGTGTTGTTGAGCAGCAACTTGATCGCTTGGATAGATTCACAAAACCGAAATCATTCCAAGAGTTTGATAATCAGATTCCACATCTTGAAGGGGGGATTCCTATACTAAATCAACATGTGGAATCTCCTTCTGAAGAACAATCTCCCCTGCATGATACTCCAACAACGGATGATGCTTTAAGTGATGTAATTGATAGAATTGGGAGACTCAATCTTGATTCAGACCCAACTCAATCAACAGAACATCCTGGACCATCTCAGAAAGGTCCCCCAAAGTGGGTGACAAAGACACTTGAAAGTGTTCATCCTGATGAAATTGGAAAAACAGGAACCAGAAATTCAAACCGACAAGATGGAAGTGATGTAGATAACTCTAATTCACCTGTTGATATGGATGTTACTTATGATTGTGAATTGAACTTGTCTACAGATTTTGAACCAACTTCCTTCAAAGAAGCTGCTTCTCATGATGAATGGAAAGAAGCGATGCAGAAGGAGTATGATTCCCTCATAAAGAATGGCACTTGGAAGCTGGTTGATCCTCCATTTGGAACCAAACCAATTGGCTGCAAGTGGGTCTACAAGAACAAGTACAAAGCTGATGGCTCACTTGACAAGCACAAAGCTAGGCTTGTGGAAAAAGGTTTTGCACAGAAGGAAGGGGTCGATTATGAGGAAAATTTTGCTCCCACAGCAAAATGGGCCACCATCTGGACACTCTTTGCACTAGCTGCTCAGAACGGTTGGAAAGTCCATCAAATGGATGTAAAAACTGCATTCTTGAATGGAGATCTAAAAGAGAATGTTTTTATGTCCCAGCCTGAAGGATTTGCTGTGAAAGGACATGAACACAAAGTATGCAAACTTGTGAAGTCCTTGTATGGCCTCAAACAAGCACCACGAGCCTGGTATGAAAAACTAACTGAGCATCTTCTGAAACTCAACTTCAATCATTTTGATCTTGATGATGCAACTTTGTTTGTCAAGAAAGTTGGCAAAACAGTTGTATATCTTGTGGTATATGTAGATGATCTTTTAATGACAGGGAACAATGAAAGCTATATTGCATCCATAAAGAAAGAATTAGGAAATTTTATTGAAATGACTGATTTGGGCTATGTTCATTACTATCTTGGCATTGAAGTAACCCAACATCCAAAGTCCATATTTCTTTCTCAAAAGAAATACATTGGAGATTTGTTATACAGATTTGGCATGACAGAGTGCAATCCCCTTTCTACTCCAATGGAACAAAACTTGAATCTCACATCTACTGAAGGAAAGGAATTTGAGGATGCAACAAAGTATAGACAGCTTGTAGGAAGTCTCATCTACCTCACTACTACCAGACCAGACATTTCATTTGCTGTTGGAATCCTCTCCAGGTTTATGCAAAAGCCTTGTGAGGGACATTGGTCTGCTGCAAAAAGAGTTCTAAGGTACTTGAAGGGAACTCAAGACCTTGGAATCAAGTATACACAGGTGGACGACTTCAACTTGATTGGATACTCTGATTCAGACTTCGATGGAGACAAAGAAACTGGGGTATCTACTTCAGGATATGCTATGAGTCTTGGATCGGGAGCTGTCTCCTGGAGATCACGCAAACAATCAGTACCAGCAGATTCCACAACAGAAGCAGAATATGTGGCAGCAGCTGAAGCAACGAAAGAAATTGTGTGGCTCAAGAAAATTCTTGAAGATTTGCAGGTAAAACAAATACAATCAACTCCACTCATGATTGATAACACCTCTGCAATAAAGTTGGCCAAGAACCCAAAGTTCCATGATCGTACTAAGCACATCAATACTAAATATCATCTGATCCAACATCATGTTGAGGCCAAAACAATCCATCTCCGTCATTGTTCCACAAACGAGCAAATTGCAGACATCTTCACCAAAGCACTTGGAAGAGAAAAGCTTGAAAGATTCAGAATGATGCTTGGACTCACCAACATCCCTTCAGATTAAGGGGGGGAATGTTGACACCTAATCTGAAACGGATGAGGTGAAGCCGGACAGTCATCTAGAAGATGAACTGATCCGTTTTGTGTATGTATAAATATAGTTGTATAAAGAATAAAATAACAAGTTGTTTCTTGCGCTTATTAACTGCTGGAGTTACCCTAGCCTGACAAAGTCTCCATCTGGGAGCATACTTTTCTACATCACTCCTAACTCCATTAACCAGATGTTAAATTTCAAACAGACTGAGCTACTACTGCCTTTCTCCATGAAGCACTTGCTGGATGAGGCCTCCTGGCTCCCTGGCCCCAGGATTGAAAGAATTGCTAAGACATTTATGAGGGAAGATTGCCAACCTAAGGAACCACCTCCATTCCTTTATGTCCATTTCAATGAGGTGGGCAAGCTACTTGTAGACATGATATCCTATGTGTTAGGTTTCAAAACAAATGAACATGTGGATGAGACAGTGCTGGTTCTGTTGTCTTCATTTAGCCAAGGACAACCTCCTGCTATCAAGTATAATTATGCCAAGTTCATAGCAAACAAAATTCATGACCAACTCACTAAGCTAGATAGACAAGGAGTTTTCAAATATTCCTCATACATCTATCATTTGTTCATGTATTATCAGTCTGAATGCTTCCAATGCCCCATCAAGAAATTGGATTCAAAGGAAGAAAGAAGATCTGTTGTCTTCTAGTAATCAGTATTCCATCAAATCCAGCATTCTCCTTACTCTTACTGTGAGTTCATTGACTAGTTTGTTTATCCAGTCTCCTGCCTCTTAATGAAGGCTCCTCCCAAAATAACTTATGAGATGCAGAAGATACTGCAGTTATCTAAGAGCTACAAAGTAGGTGATTGGTACCTATACCAGAATCACATTGTCATCAGAATCTATGGCTGTGAGCTTTCTCCCTACAGGCTCCCAAGATATATACCAATGAGGCTGTTTGCTTTGGAATACTACAGGCAGCTTATCAATTCAGATCTGACTCATTTTCATAGCACCAAGAAGAAGGCTCGCCTGAAATTTAAAGACCACCTAGGCCCCTTTATCATGAACAAGAAGGAAGGTTGGCAAGATGCTGACCTGATACTCAAGGATCAACTTAAGTTGAAAAGAAGTTTCTGGTGGGTCCCTTATGACCCATTTGGCTTTATTAATGCCAGAAGAGTCAAATATAGGTTGACACCCTATGATCACTGCAAAACCCCACACATTGAAAAATATGCTAATCAAGATGCATGGCCACAAGGCACCTTAGTTGAAGAATTCACTCAGGAGGAAATTTTGGAGCAAACTGCTAAAGATCTTGGAAAAACTCTTGACTTGGATTCTACTGACCAGGTAACTTTCAAGCTTCCATACCAAGTTGAAGAGGGCACATCTACAGCTGCAGCTTCACAAGCTGCCCAAGGAGCTTCTACATCAACAACAGGTACAGCTAAAGGAAAAGAGCCAATGGAGACAGAGCAAGGAGTGGTCACAGATCAGCCTGCCACTTCAGTAGAACAAACTCAAGGGCAGGTCCCTCCTCAACAAACAGAGGCACTACAAGTGCCACCTTTGCAAACTCCTGTCAATGAAGAAAGAAGCAAGAAGCGAGATAGGGAAGAATTTACACCAGCGAGTGGCTCTGCACAGCAGCCCGAAGCTAAAAGGCGAAGAGTTGATCCTCTATTTAAGGAGGGAGTCAGTGAGGAACTCATAGAAAGCCCGAGAAGGGAAGCAAGCTAGCATACAGCTACAAGCTCTTTCCAACAAAAGCAAGACAGACAGCATGCCATGGAGGTATCTTCCTCCACACAACAAAGCAAAAGACCAACTAGCGTCAAAGCCAGCTTTAAAGAAATTAAGGCTCAAAATGAGCTGCTGAGAGTGCAATTGTATGACCAATTCCTAAAGGCAACACCTGCCAAGCAGGAAAGGTTGATGGCAACATATGACGTTAAAGAAGGAAGGATGATTCTCACCCACTTCAAGCCCAAGGTTCAGCTGTCGCAGTTAGTTGCAGACTATGTCAGGACAAGATTAGAGGTCCTAGCCAAGGACATTCACCCCATGGATCAAATAGAGTTACATAAGCAAACAGGGGAAATGGTTTATGCCACCCTGGTAAACAAGGCCACATTGGCCCATGAGTTGAAGGAATCTCTGAAGAATACAAACAATCAGTTGGATTTAGAAAGAATGTCCTCCACAGCTAAAGACAACAAAATTAAAACATTGGAGGAGATCATTATTGACTTAGGACACGATCCTAAGGATCCTAAAGGTGTGAGGGCACTTATGAAAAAGAAGGATGATGATATTGCTGCATTAAAAAAGCGATTGAGGTTGCTTCCCACTGAGCATCCTCAAACAGGAGAACTGGTGAAAGAGAAAGAAACTGAAGATACATTGGACCTGCTAATGCAAATGAACCAGAGAATAATTGAGATGGAAGGGGAGTTGGAGAAAGCACTACAAGGCAAGCAGGGAGAGTCAATTTCCCAGCCACCTCAAACAGTTCCAACTGTTGTTACTGTTCCTCCTATGCAAGCAGCAGCGACCCCTCCAATTATTCCAGCAACAACAACAGCTCTTGACTCTAGCATGAGCATGGATGAATTGACAAAAGCTGTCAAGGAGCTAGAGCTTCAAGCAACAGAGATAAAAGAGGCCAAAGAAAAGTTGGCCAATCTTGAAGGAAAATATGATAAGTCCAAAATGACAGTGGCTGAGCAGACAAGGGAAATTAAAGCCCTGAAGGACAAGATAAAGGCCTTGGAGAAAGTGCTGTCTTTGGACAAAACCCTAGCTGAAATAAAAAAGATTATGTGGGCCAAGGTTAATTAGTTAGTCACAAGCCAATGGAGGTCAATTCAAGCCATGTATGAACAGGTAGAACTAATTGGCCTAGCTCAGTTTGAAACTCAGAGAGCCAAAGCAGCATTGGGAAACATGCCTGAGTAGGCCAACAAAATGATAAACTTTTTAAATCATCAGACTAAGGAAGAGATGGCAGCACTCCATATCATGAACAGAACAAACGCCATATTTACAGCAAAGAGGGTGCTAGTATTAAGAGGCTTTGTGCAAACCCTAGAAGAAAGATGTCGGGAAATACAAAGGGATGTAGAAAATTTTGAAGTAAAGCTTGCAGCACTACAGACTAAAGGATTGCCCAACCTACTGACCAGCACTGGGAAATTATTGACACGTGACCAATATGCAACCAGGCTCAATAATTATGTCACAAATCAGCTTACTACTTCATCAAGTTCTCCAGCACAAGCAGAACCTCCTTCAGGACAGACTCTCTATGACAAGCTGGAAAACTTATTTTACATAGAACATGAAGTTAACCATCTGTTTGAGATGCCACCCAACTATTACAAGTACACAGAGGCTGATGAGACACTCGTCAAGATACAAAAGCATCAGTTGCCTCCCGAGGATTGGTGGCAGGCAATGCTGGCCATTTTGCCCAGGTAATTTCAGTTTTTTCCCCTTTTTGTTTATTTCAAATCTTGGTCAGCTATGAGTTAGCGAAAGGAGGCACGAGAGCACCGGACAGAGTGGTCAAGGAATGCGTAGAGCAAGTTGGAGCAGTGGAAAAGAAAAGAGCTGGGATGGCAAGCCTAAAAGCGCGGATTTTTGAAAGCACAGCCCAACCGACTCAATTGGACTCAAAAGTAAAATTTTTCTGACAGAATGAACAACTGTTACATTCATAATTACTGCGGCACTTATTCTTTCAGCTACTACTCCTTAAAAGTTGGCGAAGAAGTTATGAGCTATTAATTCATCATCTAGATATTTTGTATCTTGTTTTTTGTATATATACCACCCTCTGGATTGTAAAAAGGGTTGGTTGGTTGTATAGCTCCGAGAGAGACTCACTCTGTATACCTGATGTTTTACTTAATCAAAGACCGCTGAAAAGCTTGGAGGAATGACTGTGTACTGTGTATTAATGTTTTGAAGAATTGAATGTGGAATTCTTGTGCTGCAACATGACTCAATAAGTGTTTCTTACCTTTGTTTTCCATTGATGTACCATCTAAAATAGCAGAAAGAATGAATAGTTTAGAATTGGTTTAATTGCCCTCTATGCTCAATTTCTGTTGTTTCTTTATGTTTTCATCTAAATTAGTAATGAATATGAATTCCCTGTGGCTCATATTTACCCTAATTCACCCATGTTTGACAATTATCTAGGGATTCTTCACTGCTCCTAGGTAGAGCTCATTCACCTTCCCTCTACTAAGTTGAACGAGAGATTCTTAACTGCCTCTCATTCCTAGCCCTCATTCCATCCTTTTAGCTTGAATCATTGTTTCATGTGCAGCTAGCTTGCTCCATATTCCCTCTTGTGACCAAGAAAATGCACCAGCAGTCCTACTCCTTGACTCCACGGCCAATGGTTCTAAAACTTTCATGCTATCCCTGCCTCTCTACTTGAAAGCATCATCCTTCCCACCAAAACTCAAACAAAACCCCTTGAACCCTAAAACTAGCCTAAAATCATCATCAACAGAGCTAAATCATAAAGAGAGAGCCCTCTCTTATTGCAGGTAGGCTAGGACCTGTAGTCCAAAGATTGGTTTGTGGTTACCTCGGCCGTATCCCTTAAGGAGCCAAGGGACAACCTAAGTGATAACACCACCTTCATCTAGTTGACTACACTCATCCGAAGATGCCACCCACATGTGTGCATAGTCAACTCAAAGAAAGATATCAAGGACAGGTAGTGGACGATATGTAAACTCCGATGCAATAATGAGAGGTGATTGTGAGAAGGAACCATGATGACAAGGCAGGTGGGAACCAACGGTCCAAATATGGCCAACGTACATTTTTTCCAGCTCACCTCCATCTTCGGAAATATCTAAAAGAGGTAATAAGTACTCCTCCTCGAGCACTCTCACCACCTTTTCTCTCATTCTCTCCTCATAAACTTAGCTGCAACAAACTCCTTGTCACCCCACAGCCTCAAAACCATCGTTCTCCATCGATCTCACAATACTCCTGCTCTCGGCATTGTCTACAAGACCACTTATAGGTTCTACAGGAGCACCTACAGGAAGTTCTACAGGAGGGGAAGTGAGCTGTTTTTAAGAAGAAAACATGGGTTTTTTGCTCGATTTCTAGCTTGAGAAGGTAGGTTCCATGCATACCCACTTTGATTATCAATATGTGCAAGGAATGATATCATTTTAAGGAGTAATTGAGTCCATAGAAGAAGAGGAATTACATAAAAAAAATTCTGCTTGTTTTTTTTTTTTAAACACAGTTTTCCTCTGTTTTCTTGTTTTCTTCAAAATTCTTGTCTCCATCTCTACATTTGGTGTTCAAAAGGGGTATAAGCACAATGACAGGAGGATTCATGAGGAAGGAGCCCACTAATTCAACCAGGCTCCATGAACATCCCCAAGTAGTAGCCATATTCACAAGGGCAAATTAGATGACCTTTTTTGAGAAATTCTAAGGGTTTGATGAGGAAATTGCTCAGGAATTTGCCCTTTCTTTAGTCCCTCACTCAAGAACCCATGCCACTATCACTTTTAGAGGTATTTCCATGGAAATAACCCCAAAATTTATCAGTAGGGTTACTACCCTTCCTCTTGGATTACCTTGGAGCAAAGATGAAAAACCAATTGGACAGGCTGCCAAGAAAAACTTCTTCCAAAACAATGAACATCCTGTAGAAGATAAAAATGGCATTAGAAGGACAAGCATACCCTACCCTTGGGATGAGGTTAGTTATCAAATCATCAAATATATTTCCTGTGAGGGGAGGTATAGCATAGTCTATGGCTACCATTTTAGAATCCTTCATGAGCTGAGATATGGCACGGACACTCCAACACCCTAGAAACTCAACATCCTCTATTTCCTCCTGCAGTCCATCATTGACTCCAGCATTCAGTTTAAGGCAGGGAGTCCAAATCAGCTGGCTCACCATGGGTTAATCAAAATTTTAGTGGAAGAATCCCTCCATACATTCACACTCCCTATAGCATGGGAAGTCTTCAGAAACATGACAGCAGAAGATGACATAAAGGCCCTCACCTATGATATCAGTCCTTCTGACAGTGAGGAAGAAGAGCAGAAAGGGGGAGAAGGTGAAGCAACTGATGACTCAACAGGACAAGAAAAGGAGGAGGAAGAAACTAAGATAGAAGAGGAGAAGGATGAAGAGACAGAAAAGGAAGAAACAGAGCAAACAAAGATAAAAACAAAGACAGAAGGAGGAGAAAAAGAGGCAGTAGAGGTAAAACAAAGAGAAGGGTCCCCTGAGACCTTGGAAAGGGAGGCAACAGCTGCCCTCACAGCCTTGAGCACACCAATTAAACCAAAAGAAAAGAGAAAAAGGCAGGCCTCCATGTATTTCAAGGCCAAGAAAAGCACAAGGATAAAGATAGGAAAACCCCAACCATCTTCAATAGTGCCCATTACAATTGAAGATTCACCCACTGTCAAAGGGGAAGAATCTCCCTCAAAAACTCCTATCACATATGAAAGAGGGACTCCTAGATCTTCCACCTAGAAGGAAAAAGTGCAACTACAGGACCCAAAAACAGTCTTATAGGAGGCGCAGATAGTTCTACAGGAGACACTGTCAAGACTACAGGAGACCTAACAGCTTGAAAAAACAATGGAAGAGTAGCCAAAGGGGAAGGAGGAAGCTACAGAGCCATAAGAACCTGATCCCCAATCCAGCCTTGCCTCCTATTACCATCTCCTTGAAGGCGGAAGGATAATTCCACAAACATTTTCAATCCCACTATTATTTAAAGTAGAAAAGGAAAGAATAAGAACACATAGGTGGATGCAAATAGCCAAATCCAAGGGAGTTGAGGATGTTGGCCATATGGAGAACAAACTTAGAGAAATGGGCAGAGAGTTAAGTGTTGTCAAACATAGAGAAGCAATTGCAAGAAACCAACTTCAAACTGAAAATGAATTGCTAAGGAGGCAGCTAAAGGAGAAAGAGACCCAGCTGGCATGCATGGCTAGCTTATCCATGGAGGCACTGCAATGTAGAACACCAGCAAAATCCTATGGATTATACCTCAAGGACCAATGGCTACAATTTCAGATCAAGACTTTGGCACAAAGAGGCACAATTCCTTTTCAAGATTACAGACAATTTATGGACCAATGTGACCAAAGCACAGCAGAATGATAAGGCAAGAATGAGCCACTAATGATCAGAGCTGAGTCATCAAATCCCATGGCTCTCATCAGCACACACCAGCTGCTTGCAAATAATCCTAAAATTGCCCCTAGATATATAAGTGATCAAGCATAGGCCATTGCACAATTTGAGGACATGGAAAGGTTACTTGGGGATGACTGTGTGCATGCATGTATGAGGAGATGGAACACCTTACCACATAGTCTGAAGATCTGGGAATATCATTCCCCAATGAGGATGAAGGAGGCACTAAGGAGAGTGTCAATGTACAAGCACTCATTGCAAAGGCTGCGGGTCAATTAGATTGGCCTCAAACTGAGTCCACCACTTTTATTAGGAATTCTAGAAGGGAGAATCGAAGAAGAAGAGAAGAGGAAGTGGGAAGAGATAGAAAGAAAAGCAGGCTTCTATGACAATGAAGAGGAAGCAACATCAGAAGCTTGGGATGCTAGAGAGGCCA
The DNA here is from genome assembly GCA_031772625.1 of Pinus tabuliformis. Lineage (NCBI taxonomy): Eukaryota > Viridiplantae > Streptophyta > Pinopsida > Pinales > Pinaceae > Pinus > Pinus tabuliformis. Next base: position 146,609,203 of record CM062810.1, on the reverse strand, counting down.
CCAGGGCCATCAAAGATGAGGAGATGGACTAAGTTGCTTAGAGGATGAGCAACACCTTCAGTAGGGGGGTGATGATGAGCCCCATAAATGGGTAATTATATGGGCTCATTTTGCCTCCTAACATAGTTAAATCAACCATTCTCTTAGCTTATTGCATTTTTTTTTTATATTTATGCTTATGGAGTGAGTTGAGTTAGTTATGATGCCATGAGGTCTAATATGTGTTTAATGCAGATTTTTGTTGAATTTTGAAGACAAAGTCAAAGATTCAATGGAAAATTGGCAGCAATAATTCGAAGTGGACAAAGGAGAGGATTTATAGGATGGAATCCCCCTCATTTATTACTCCCCACTTCAAATTCCCCTTCATGCAGCTCGGAGTACAAATAGCCAAATCAATGCACTAGGAGGCAGCCGAACAAGTGGAGGATAACTTATGGTTATCTTGAGTTTTGGGAGCCAAGCCTCCCTAATTTTAAGAAAGCTGTTGGGAGCTTCAATTGTATAAGTAGAGAGGCCTAGGACCTCACTAGGGTCGAATTTTTGTCTAATTTTTGTTGTACTTTTTCTATTGTAAAACACTGCTCAACTTCGAGCTTACTTTTGGTGACAGTTTCATGTAGTCCTATTACTGTTTTGATAATAAAGTTGAGATCATTTTTGATCTAGCACTGTGTTACCTCAGAGGGCTGAAGCTCTTGGGTTACGTCACAATCCAAGCAACCAAGCTCCTCTTGTTTGTATTTATATGCTTTGTTTCAGTTTATGGATTAGTTGTTGTTAGGTGAAGTTCTTTCTTAGTTAAGAGTAGGTTGTTTTTATGGTTTAGTGGTTTGCTTTCTTTTTTGTTTTCTATAGTAGGTTAAGAAGTGATAGAAATAAGATTCAAAAGGCTAGCAATAGTGCCTTGGCCTCTTTTCTTCCCTTTGGGACTATGAATTGAGGCAAAGACCCTCTTACTGCCCCAAAAACATAGATTTTCCTTCTCCATAGGATTTCTAGTGTTTGCAGTTTGTTAGAAGGTTAATGCTTTGCTTTAGATCTCTTCCATCATGCTCATTTCTTTCTTTGCAATAAGTCTTCTTCCATGCTTTCTCTCCTTGTAGCATTTTTCAACATTTACTTCCATAGCTCATAATTTAAGACTAGCTTGATGCAAAATTCTGTTTTTTGATGTACTCATTTCCATACTTGCTTGATCTCATTGGTTGACTGTCAGTTCTTTTGCAGTAGATCTCTTCTCACAGTAGGTTAGCCTATCAGCCATCACATTCTCTCTCTTCTCCATGCCCTACAGGTCCCCCAATGTTCAACTCAAATCTGCCTTAGTTTTCTGCATTTTTCCATAAGATTTCTCCCTCTCTCCCAATCATCTTTCCCTCTCCTAGTGATCCTTGGTAGACCTTAGGCACCCTAACATATCATCAGAAACTTCATGTACCTTTTCCACCCACTCTCACACCTTCAAAACCTTCAAAACTGCTCTTGGCATCCTCCTGTAGACCTCCTGTAGATCCCTTGTGTCCTCCTGTAGATTTTCCTGTAAGCTTTCTTTTGAAGGCCGAGTGCGAGAAAAGCCTCTAGAAGGCCACCTGATACCTTCTAGGACCCATCTACACCATCCTACATCTCCTCAAACCCCAAAGTCGCCCTTCAACACCACCTATTGGCTTCCACCTTCACACACAATAAAATATATGCATGTCAATTTCACATAAAAATCCAAAAAGATGTTTCTTGCTCATTTACTTCTAGAAATAGCTTAAGTAGATGTTGTTTACTTCCTTGAATAGGTAATGGAATTCATTTCATGGTTTTCATAGTGCTTTCTGCAAAAGTAGGATTAGTTGGTTAAGTAGGGTTTGCTAGGTTTACTTTACATTTCAGTCTTTTTCCTTTCTACAACTAGAGTAGCCTATGTAAAGTAAGCTTTCCTTTCTTTCATCACATAGAGAGCTTCTTATGGAATCCATAGAAGTTGGCTTGAGCTCCTAGTGATCTTGCGCAAGCTGACCAAGTGACAACCTGCAGTGAGAACTAGTACTTGTGCATACAGCACTGTCGCTTCTAAGTTTGTTACGAACTACCGGGTTGATAAGAGTAAAGTAGGCAGCCCAGGAGTTGCATCATTATTGCTGCAATACTAGTGCTCACCAGTAATGAACCTCGAAATCTATGTGTAGTTCTTTATAAACACTAACTATGCCATATAATAATAACCAAGATGTTTCCCATATTGGTCAGAGAGAGCACTATATTGATGTTTATAGGCATCAACATTCTTTCATCCATTTGATGCATTGAGAATACCACTAACCCCACTATTGGCTCTTCTCTAGAGGCATTATATGTGCCCTACCTTCGCATAACTTTGATAGTGTATAATTGATGGAATTCGATAATATGTGTATATAGTGTTGGCTAGGGCCTCAAGCCAAGAATTTTAATTAAAGGACCTCACCCATTTTGGCCAAAATCATTTTTTATTTTTAACTAAAACAAAATCATAAAAATATAATATGACATCAAATAGCCCCCACAAGCATAATAAATAGTCCCTTTAACATCATCCTTATCGTCTTCAAAAAATCAAAAGGTTTTTTCTTCATGAAACTATGTCGTAGGTAGAGGAGTAATGTTATTATGATATATTCATGCTTTCCTTTGATTTTGAAATATATGAAACATAGATCTTTTTCTCTACAAATTTGGTTCCTTTCTAGAATCCATTTTTAAAATCTTTGCCATTTTAGTTGTGCCTAATTGAGCTACAACATTTGGCTTAACTAGGGATAATGTTTTTCCTACAAAGTGATGATAACTATAGACCAGTGGCCTCTGATTGGGCACGGATTCAAAGGATGAAAATTCTGAAACATAAAGTCTCCCCAAAACCTATTTCAGTTAGGATTCCTTCCTTTATTCATGAACTAAAAAAACTAAACCAGAAATACTGTAACTGAAAAAGCTCAACATATGAGCTTATTTATGTACAACTCCTATTTATATACATGGTTGAATTCTTCAGGTGAAGTCAACCTTCCAATGTTAATAGTCCAGCATTTGAGTGCTAGAGTTAATGCCTTTCTGCTACTAAAATTCAAAACTTAAAACTGGCATGCACCATAAACGTTTTCAAATAAAGAGTTTAACACATACCCAAAAATTGATAATCGTTGTTGACCAAAGAAAATTGACATATAGCTAGCTACTGGATTATAGAAATGATGAGAAAAAAATTTAGCTGCCTCCTTTTCATGAAAATCTTTCAGACGCGGATATTCTTGTACAGGGAAACCACCATCATTGTTTGACTCCTAAACATGGGGTTGTATAACAACATGTATCTTTTGTAGTAAGATAAAAATTCTTTTGCCTCAAAGATATGTCCACATAATTCCTTATTCAATTTCTCACACTCTTCCACATAAGCATAATTAATCTGAATATAAAAATCTGGAGAATGTGACATGTATTCTTGTTCAACAAATTGTTGATGTGACAAATTTTCGCCAAAAACTAAGGAATTTTCATTACTGTCAGAAAAGTGCTTTGTATAATGAGAGTATACACTGTCAATTTCAACAACATTTCCTTCAAGAACCACCATGTCAAAACCATTCATCATCTCATGAAAGGGAAAACATCTACTGCAGGTGTAAAATTATTTTGCTGAGGAAAAAAAAATTAATTCAGAAAAAAATTTGACTTGCACACTGTAAAATTTGAAGAAGAAGAAAAGTTTAGATTTAGATCAAATGGTTTTCTTTTCAACTCCTCCTTCTGTGATTTGTTTCCAGATGCATGGAGATTTTGATCTGGAAGCTTCCCATAGGCCCAAAGGTTATCCTCAACTTCTTGAGCATCAATGAATATTTTCTCCAAGGTTTTGGATCCCCTCTCCCTGAGATAAAATGCTACATTAGGATGAAGGGATGCTAAATAATATACTATGGCAGCAGCCTCAGGAGGGTGAATTTCTTTGGGTATGCTGAAGTAAAATTTTTGAAATCTCTTGTTGAATTCACCAATTGTTTCACTGCTTCTCCTATGCATTGCATATAATTCAGAAAGATATTGTTCATGAGATTTGTGTTCACCCCAATACCTCAGGAAGATGTCTTGAAATTCTTTCCATGAACTGATTGTATTTGGCCTTAAACATTGAAACCACTGTTGAGCATCTTCAGTTAATGAATGATAAAACAACCTCAAAACCACATCTTCATGAATAATTTAAAATCTTTCCAGAAAACATTCAAAATCCAGCACATGCTACTCTGCTATAACATAGCTTTCTCCACTAAAATGAGGAAAATATTTAAAACATCTTGCAGGGTAATCATGAAGAGCAGGTGGCAACTTAAGGGGTTTAAAAATTTCCCGAATTTTGGACTAGATATTAGTGGGTTGATTAGAAGGCACAATAGTGACTATCACAAAAGATGACAAACCAGAATTTTCATGTTCAAGTTGACAAAATTGGGGATTTTGAGAAGGGATTGTAATGCAAACATGATTTTGTTCATTTGGTTCAGAAGAAGGAATATGATCAAGATTTACCACACAAGAAGAAGATAAATCTCCTTGTTTCAAGGAAAAATACCTTGTTGAGGGTTTGGACCAATTAGAGTATACAAGACACGAAATAACCCTCTTGACATGTAGGGGAAAATAGACAATAGAACTGATAACAAAGAACAAGAATTATTTGAAAAAAATCATTATCTGATCCCTGATTTTTCCCTATTGCTTCTTCATTTTATATCAGCGATTTTTTTCCTTTCAGTGAAATATTTCTCAGCAAAGTCGCCACATGAACAATTAACAGCGAAAATTGATATCTAAATCTTGTTCTCCATCAAGAAATAGATCTTAATGCCCAGGGAAAAATAACTTCGCATCTCCGTTCCCTCGCAACAACGCCAAAAAATGTGGAGACAGTTCCTAGTTGTGGGGGAATGAGTGCTCGAGACATTTTGAAACTGGATAAAAATAATTAAAATCAATGGATAGAAGGGAAGGCCATGAGGACTTGTAAGCAAATATTCTAGTTCTGAAACCCTAGCCTTTCAAAGCCGAATGGCTAGAGAAACTATGAGATTTGCAGAGTGTTGGACTAAAGGAATTGATTGAAGAATAATAGAAAGAAAAGTTCAAAACAGGCACTTAAGAATCTGAATTTAAACTACTAGAGAAAGAATAATGCAAGAATGAGAAAATGTGAATGGAATTCCTGAATGTGGAGCGCTTCATTAAGGGCTTCGAGATTAATTTTCATGAGTACAATTAAGTAAATTCATTAAAAACTAAAATAAAGCACCAGTTGCATCCTACACTATCCAAGAGAAGAAAATACATATATGAAAACTAAAACATGGGAAGAAAAATAATGGGTACAACTTCGCAATGTTGGAATCAAACTACAATATATATTCAGATTTCAAAGAGAATTTATGTTTACAATGCCAGTCATGGGTCACTGTGCCCTTTTGAACCCCTCTAATGTCTCATTTCTAGTATTTTATTCTTGCTACTAGCCCTAACTATCTAATTGTTATAATCAGTTTGAAAACTACTTCTCAAACCGTTTCCAAACCACTGCTTCTTGAAAAGATTTTAAAAATAATAAATTTACAATGATAACTTTAAATATTATATATATTATATAAATAATATATATAACATTATTAAATTCGCTTCCTTTACAATGCTTGTCACATTAAATAAAATTAATTGCAAAACAAAAAGAGTAAGACCAAAGATGGACATGGATGGCATGTGGGCCCGATACTTGCAACGAACATTGATTTTTTGCAAAACTGTAAACCTCCCACGGGCGCACTCCTGGTGGTTTTCTCAATAGGGAACTAGTGTTGTCGTAATGAATAATAGTCATCAATCTTATGATGGGTGGCTTTGACTAAACCACTTAGTGAGTTCAAACTGTGATCTTTCATCCAATATTTTCTGCAATTGTTCCGTGAACTTGATACAGTTACAGCTAGTATGTGCAATGTTGTAAAAGATTTGAAGAGCCTCTTGTTGTGTCTCAAATACAACATAATTATGCAATAGATATCTATGTTCCTTTGTCTAGAATGTTGAATTCATGGCAAATGAGCTATCGTGTGAGAACTCAATCATTTTACACAACACTCTTCGATTTGAATGCTGATAATAAATGGCATGCCTTTAACGTCTGATGGATTTTATATAGAGTGTGACCATTACATAACCACTTGTTGAGAGGTTAAAATATTTAGCTAACACATACATCACATTTGCTAACGAATGAAATTCTCATTATACAAATCGAATTCCAATAGAATGAGTCATCCCCAGTTACAGGATTTTTTTTTTTTGCAAAAACTAGCCTTGGAAGAACTAGCAAAATATATGAAACTGCTCCCAATGTTTGGAAACTGCCCACATGGAAATAAGCAACCGAAATTCACTGCTTGGGATTACCTATGAAAATCAATTTTCTCAGTGATTGATTTCTTCAATTCGTTGGATTTTGTATGCTTTTGCCTTTGTACATAACAGTGAACTTCGAATTTGATTTTCAATTAATGAAATAGATGCTTGGCTTGCTAATTCTGATAGAGGATAATGCATGACATTTAATAGCATATATATCTGGTGTTGACAGTTGATTAATTTTATGCTCCACTTGTGACATCGCCAGACATAATGTAAGAAAACTGACTTGTCTTTCCTGTCTCACACAGCGTATGGAAATCCAACAAATGCATGTATACTTTACTTGACATCGATTACGGTCAATGGCCAGGCATAGTTCAACATACACATTTGTCTTAAGCCTTTGCATGAGGCACAACCACCTTTGAAGTGTGATTTGGGTATTTTACTTTTATATCTTCTTGTAATCATAAATAACAAATATAGAAGCCATGATAACCACGATATAGTAGTGAACCTCGAAATCTATGACGCAGTTCTTCATGGGTGCTAACTATGCCATATAATAATAACCAAGATGCTTCTATTATGAGGATGGTAGGGTATATCCCACATTGGTCAGAGAGAGCACTATATTGATGTTTATAAGCATCAACAGTCTTTCATCCATTTGACACGTTGAGTATACCACTGACCCCACTATGATATCTTCTCTGGATGCATTCTATGTGTGTTTCCTTTGCATAACTTTGATAGTGTATAATTGAATTCATTCGATAATATGTGTATTTAATTTTAATTAAAGGACCTCACTCATTTTGGCCCAAATCATTTTTTATTTTTAACCAAAACAAAATCATAAAAATATAATAAAAATATAATATGACATCAAATAACCCCCACAAGCATAATAAATAGTCCCTTTAACATCATCCTTATCATCTTCAAAAAATAGTTAAAAGAAAATCATAAAAATATAATATGACATCAAATAACCCCCACAAGAATAATAAATAGTCCCTTTAACATCATCCTTATCATCTTCAAAAAATAAAAAAGGTTTTTCTTCATGAAACTGTGCCTTAGGGAGAGGAGTAATGCTATTACGACAACTTCACACCTTCCTTTGATTTTGAAATATATGAACTTAGATCTTGCAAATTTGGTTCCTTGCTACAATCCATTTTTTAAATCTTCATTTTAGTTGTGCCTAATTGAACTACAACACGCCATACACACACAAGATCGTTGGCACCTCAGATGACTACCCCAAAAATCATTTGCTACTACACAGTCATGTGCATAATCCCTTGTTTTGCCTCATTTTTATATGATGCCCTTAAACACTAGGGCTTATCATAATAATTCATAAGATTGGGGCTCGTAACTACAAACTTAAATCTAAAGGAACTAAACATTTCTCCTCAATCCGACGACATTCCCTATTATAACACAAAAGTGTTAAACCTTAAATTTAACCCATGCGCTCTTACATTGATATTGGTTTGGTCATCCACTATGCTCACTTCAACTTTATACCATATGTCATCATAGCCAGATACACCCTTTGGTCTTTGGTGTGAGTCTTGCCCCAGATACAACACACTGTTCATATTTCAATCCAAAATCTACTTCTTTGTGCACTGCCTTTGCACCCATGGATACTCTACTTTGATTCTCGTGATCCGATAATCCAGGATCTAGATGGATCCAAATGTACCACCTTTTCTATTGAGCCATATATCTAACAATCTGCCCATATACAAATCATAAATATTTAATGGAGGGTCCACACTAGATATGCTCAAATCCTATTGGATCCAAACATCTGGAGATTTGATTTAATACTTAGATTTTAACTATTTTAGAGATTAGATTTGGGTAAAGTTCTAATGATTGGTCATTCTATATATTTGATCCTCCCTTCCACACTTAAACTTACTGAAACTTCCTAATCCGGATCTGGCTTATTCTTATGGTTGCGCTTTATTGTTTTGGTCGGATTGCCTAAGGTTGGATTAATAATAACTTTCACGTCAATTAAAAAATGACTCACTTTTGTGATTTTCCACCAAATCCACCTTTATATCACTCTCGACTATTTTCATGGCTACATTTGAGCTTCATCATCTCATTGATAATAGAGTTTGTAAGCTTAATATTGCCATAACTCGATTGTTTCTTTTCCCTTTGGTAATGATGAACACTTTCATCAAATTCGACTTTCCACTCCTATTCTGTCTTGTGCTTTTCTATTCGCCATTGAGATTCGATCGCTCTGCTTCATACAAATTTCATTTGAATTCCTTTCATTGCGAACTTTCCACGCTATTCACACTCATTAAAAAATTATCCAGGGATAATTCCACTTGTCTACTAGACTTAGACTATCTATACACAATCATGAATCCTCCTTCACTTATTCATGCAAATATGAATTCAATAACTCAGATATCAAACATACATTAACTCATATGTATAGAGATACATATTAATTCAAATTACACTAACTCAAATAGATATACACACAATACATACATTAATTTCTCAATCAATATCCACATGGATATTATACAATAAGGTTTGATTACACAAATTTATGGGCTTTTCTCTGCCTTGGCCCTTTCTACTCTAGCATGCCCCTCTCAATCTTTAGTCTCTGTTAGCTACCTTTATTCTTATGTCTTCTACTCCTCTATACGCTTTCATTTACAAGAATTGATTATGTACAACATTGTTGGTCTGTTGAGATCCACTAAAGGTGGATGTAATCTCTTATATATGGAAATATCAAGTTTAAGCCTAAAATATCTAACACCTCATCAAATCTCTCCAAATGGTGCATTACATGTCAATGAGGAAATAATCTCTCATTTCCTAATTAAATATCTATTTAGACTAGAAAATTAAATTCTTGTCTTTTATTACATTAATTTGAATTAATTAAATTAAGGGAACCCAATCCCTTTAGTAAATGTGGCAAGACCTCCTAGGTCTTGTTATACGAAGAATTCTCCTACATCAAACTCCCCAGGTAAAATAATTCATGGAATTTTGTTCATCAATATGCTTCTGCTAGTTGTTCCTTTCACCTTTATTATCTGACATTTTTTCAATTTCAGGTGCATTTACTGCAATTTCTTCTGCTCATGGATCCCAAACTTTGTTTTTTCATTGTCCACTTGCCTCAGTTTCATGACCATCTTCATCAACCTTCATTCTGATGTTGATTTCCTTCATTAACTTTGTCCTCTTCACCCTTCATAGTTGTTGATGTGTTTTTGTTGTTCTCAATCATCCTATCTTCCATACCTTATTCAATAAAGTTCCACTTGCCCTCATGATAATCTATTCCAATCAACTGATTTCTATTGTTGACTACCTTATTCACTTCAATATGCCTCTTCCTAGGAAATTTCTTCATCATCACACACAACTTTTCAATTTTAATGTCTAACATACTCGTTTGTTGATCCATGCTATTGACACTATCCCATTGTAGCTTTGCTTCAAAATTTAAAAATTTGATGGCCTTTGTTTCCATTTCATTTCTCAGCTTCCATCCTTTATCACTAGATATCATTCCAAAAATACTTAAGGAGCTTTGTTTCCTCCTCCAAGGCCGCTTCATAAAAAAATTACTTTCATCCTTAAAACTCTCATTTTTCCCTTTATTTTCACATGAAACAAATTTACTACAACAAACATTAAATTCTCAAAAATTTCCATTATTCATGAGGATGATGACTACCCTATATTTACTATTGGAAACAAACATGTAGTTTATTTTCCTTCCATGTGCATTAGTTCCTTTTTGGACATTTGATATCTAACTTTTAGCCTGTTAGTGACATTTATTGTTGTCCTCCTCTTCATGCTTCATGTCTGCAATCTTCATGTAGTCCTTGTTGGGCAACGAATCCCCTATGTAACTGTTTTGGGGCTTAAAGCCCACAATTGGGTAAAAGTATGGTAAAGGTTCCGCGAAGTGCGCGAAGCGCGAATTGTAATGAGTCAAGTCAAAGGGTTGTCCACCCAAGAATAATGCAAGATAATAGAAAGCGAGTCGGCCTTCCCATGGTCTGCGGATCATGGGAATGTATAAATAGAGCAGGGCTCTAAGGTTAGAAGTGACTTTTTGGGAATGCTTGTTAAGAATGGAAGCGTATGGGTTTGTGAATTCAATCTGAATCTATAAGTCCGAGTTAGGGGTGATAGTAGTAGAGTAGGCTCTGCAGCTGTGTGCGCATAGGCCTGGTAGAGTTCGCAGCTGTGTGTGCGAGCCCCTGCAGCTGAGTGCACAGGGTGGATCTAGTTGTAATGAACAGGACTTGAATAAAGATAAGTGTTTCTGAATCATTGAGTGTTTTATCGCAGTTCTATATGTTTATTCTAATGTTCTGAGCTTATAAAGATTTATGGGTGCGCGCACTAGTTATAACTGTTAAATGCTTGCTTAAAGACCTGAAGAATTAGATATAATCTATAATAACCACATTAATAATAAGAATCTAAGAAGTGCCTCACCACCGAGCTTTGCGAAGGTCAGACGAGCTTAGCAGAGTAGTGTGAGTTCGCAGATTGGTTTGCGACCCTTCCAGTCCTCATCTAGACATCCCCAGGGTGAGGAAACCTAGTTCCAGCACCCTCCCATACTACCTCGAGTGAGAATTTAGCCCGCGCTTCATGGACTGTTGCTAAAAGGGATGGTAGTGCGGGATTTGTTTGACTAAAACACTTCCGAACCTAGGTCAGGCCCCATAAAGCCAACAAATGGTTCCATTGCCGGGACCGGGATCTGCCTAAGAGGTGTCTGATGTCAGAATGCTAGAACCCTTCGAAGAAAGAGATTGAAGATTGGTTGGATCAGAAGCTTCATGTGTTCATGGTACAGGAAAACAAAATTCCATATATATTTGAGAAGAGGTGGCTGGATCGCAACATATACACGGAAATGCACGAGATCTTCTTCGTGTCCTTCTCGACAGAACTATAAGAGTGGATCGCGAGGCTAGCTGACAGTCAGGGAAGGTGCAGACTTGATTAGCCCATCGTGTGGACTCCAGAGTTGGTGTGTAGGCTAGAGGCATCTGAAGATAAAATCGCATGGGTAGTAGATCACTGGTTAGATCAGATAATAGGAGGGTTTATCACTAAGTTCATGATAGACACAACTGTGAGCTACAATGAGGCAGAGCGATGTTTTCTCAAGGGATCACAGGGTAAGTACATCAAAGCGTTGAATACCTAGATTAAAATGTTGTTATGTGAAAAATGGGTTATGAGAATCCATTGATGTCTGGGGTAATGCAGAGTGGAAGAGGCTACCAAGGGATCGAAGGGTTAGAGAACAGTCCCCTGATTTCACTTTCACGAGAAAGCGAGGAGGAGCTCGCAGGGTTCTCTTCGAGAAGCGCGGTCCGGTTGATAAAGTAGTGCATTCCACTGTTACCATCGCCTACATCAACCCCATATTCACCTACCCCACCTCTGCCACCACCGAGGGTTGAAATGGTGAGTGTGATCAAGTTGCCCGTATTTAGAGGCGTAGGAAATGAGGAACCAGATCAGTTCTCGTTGGTGGTAAAGGTAGTACGGGAAGCCCAAGGCATGATGGATGATAACATCAAAAATGCTACTTTGGTAAGCAAGCTGCAAGATCGCGTGTTGACGTGGTATATAAAGCACTCTAGCGATCATCCAAATGCGGGAATAGTGGAGATCCAGGATGCATTAAACAAAGAATTTAGCCGGCCAAAATCAGAGATGCAATCGATCATCAGGTTCAAGGAGATCGTGATGCTGCCAGGTGAAACCCCTTGGGATCTGGATTAGAGACTAAAGAGTATGATTCGTGAGGCTAACATGACGCTAACATATGCGCAACACCGTGCATGGTTTGTGGCATCTTTGACACCACATCTGAGGACGACACTATCACAGCAAAAGATCTTGACCCAAGCTGAAGCTTTAGAGATAGCGATGAGGTTGCATGAAACTCCAATACAGATTCCTGGGTTGGGGGTTCAGAAAATCCACGCGCAACTACAAAACCTATGCTTGGAGATGCAAAGTTTGAAACAAGATAGGGCGCCCCGCCTAGAGGCGCATGAAGAAGTGTGGTATATCAAATGCAAGGGCTAGGGTCACGACAAGGATCACTGCCCTATATTCGCAAACTATTTGGCGGGAGGGGGACCGATGCCATTGAGACTGGAGGTACAAGCAGGGCCAAGTGCGGCGCCCATGCTATGGTGTGCAATTTTCCAAGTAGGAGGAAAGCACGCAACGGAAAACTGTCACCTGTTGAAGAAGTATACCTAGACTCCGCAACAACTATATTGTAACTTCTGTAGATTAGTGGGTCACGATGAGTGAACGCGTTGGAGCTATGAGCTAATGATGGATAGGACCCCAACCTATCGAATGCAGACTGAAACGTGATGTTTCGATCCAGCCGCAGGGGCACGTGGTGGATTCCAAGGACGCGAATAAGGAAGAGGAGGAATGGGACCTAGACAAGGACGCGAATAGCTGATCTGTTATAATTATGGGGGGCTAGGGCACTATGCTCGCAATTGGACAACCCGGTGAGAATATCTTGTCTGTACTATGAGCAGTTTTATCATGAACTGGTAGATTGCCCGACGATGATCGCCCAAATGCGCAAGAAAGGGGTTCTACAACCCCCCCCCCCCAACTCAAAATATCCAAATGATGAGGTTTGAACCACGCGAAGAGGACCCCAGCGTAAACAAGGTACTCAGAAGCGAGGCAACTACAAGGGAAGATAAGATGAAACATCCTGGAGAAGATTCGAAGGTTCGTGAGGCTCCCACAAAGAAACCTAAATCAGAGATGGAACACGTGAAGGAAACGTGTAAGAAAGCTAAGAAGAGCTTCACGGAGGCCTCTACTTCATGTGGTAAGGATCAAATTGAACTGGGAATGGATCCATCTATGCTTACTACCTTTTTGGAGACATGTATGAAGCTGCTACGCGACAATAAGGCAGTTAGGGGACTACAAGAGCTTATCACTAGGTGCACGGGGTTAGGAGAGCCACGGGTGGTCCGGAAACTAGGAAAGCATGCTTTGTGCATCGGGCAAGAAATGCGATTGATGGCTCAAATTGGTGAGTATGAGATGGATCAGGTCATCCTGGATTTGGGGTCAGATGCGAATGTATTACCAAAACAGACGTGGGAATGCATGGGCAGGCCCACACTGCAATGGTCTCCTATTCAATTACGGATGGCCAACCAACAAAAGATCCTACCAATGGGAAGGTTGCAAGGGGTGACAGTGGACATTGAAGGCATAAGTACGCAGACGGACTTTGAGGTAATAGAAATTGTGGATGACAGTAGTCCGTACCCCGCGTTGCTAGGAATAGACTGGGCCACAGACATGAATGGGGTCATCAACCTAAAATGATGGAAGATGATATTCGAGAAAAAGTCGCTCTGTGTAATAGTTCCACTGGACCCAGCTGAAGGAGCGCGCTACACTGAACTTATGCACAACAAGGACAGTGAGGATAAACTAGACTATATCTACCAGATAATGGTGCAAGACTAGGATCGAGTGAATCCAATAGCGGACGGGAGAATCTCATGGGAGCGCGATAGTTCCTGCACGTCAGATTCAGATGAGGAGATAGAACAATGGCAGAACCGATTGCATGAAGTAACAACGCTAAACTGTAATATGATGATTAGATCACTACGACGCGTGACAACCAAGGTAAGGACACTACTGGTGAATGACGGTGCAACAAATGGGGAGGACTTCATCAACCACTGTGGAACTTCAATCGTAGAGCAGAAGCAGCATGGTGCGTCGAAAGGAGCGCTGCATGCAACAACTACACCAGGGTGGCGTACACCTGGGAAGATTAGGTGGAATGGGCGTGAATGTAGAAGGTGGATACATGTACGGGTTGAAGGCCCTCCACGATGAACGCGGTCTAGGCAGCCAGGATGAAGCGGTTTGGGCACCCACCTACAACGAGGAAGGTAGACGTATGCCGTGCAACCACCACCCCAACTAAATCTGCATGTACCAAGGGTTCGATGGGCCTATAGGACCATAAACAAAATGAGGTGTGTGAAGATGGCCCTATCCGCGATCAGGCACGATGGAACCAGGAAGGTGGAGAGAATGTCCCCAACCACCACCCCTGCCATTCGGACTGAATGCGAGGACCTGGGCAAAGGAATTCGGTGGTTGCAGGAAGCCATTCGGTGTGGCAGCTTGAGACTTCACGAGCTCGATGAAGAATGGGTACGGTTGAGGAGGAAAAGCACGATGTTGGACGAAGAAATCTACAAACTAAAAATTGGAGTCACGCAAGCGGGCTGCGTGAATCTGAGAATAAGAGGACCAGACCTGACCGGTCCTACTACAGTACTAGAACGAGCTATGACCCTGCTATCATGGCTGTGACCGCACCAACGGGGGCGTGTACCATATACAGCAGAACGCGATGGGCTACCTATACAAAGGTACTTGAAAGGTGCCCGTAGCCCAAGCTAGTAGGAAAATTGAAGTTTCGCACCAGGGGTGCGACCACCTGACTATCCGTAGGGGACCCAGTCTCAGTGCTCCACGCAGTTGGAAGAGGGCGCGGGACTATAAAGGAGTCTGTAGGGGGATTGCATGGCTCAGACGCGGTGAGCAAAACCAGTATGAAGCACAGAACGCATCCACGTACAAAGGATTGTTCTACCGCGTGGGGAGGATGGAAGGTGACCATTGCAGATATTGTTCATGACAAGATTCCCCACTTAAGACACCAAGGAGTAGGTGACAGGCAATTAATACGCGGGGTTGAACGGATCTACTGCAAAAATCGCATTAATGAACCTCGAAAGGGGGTAACGGTCGAATTTAAATTCAAAGAAGCATATAAAGCACAAATGGCCTATCACCAAACAACCCTTGGCACTTTGCATAGTAAGTCATCCCGTTATCCAGCAGACAGGAGCATGATGAATGAGGCACTACTAAGAGAAAGTATGTGGTATCAAGCATTGCCAAATGATTTGTAGGAATCCCTAATTAGGATGATTTCCATAACCAAGGACGTCACACAGAACCCTACGCTGCAAAGAGGGAGTACAACGGAGATCCCTAAATCACCGCGGATGCCGCGGACCAAGAAGGACCCATAGGTAGCAGGACTGGTCCGGATGTCTCCGTGAAATCCGTGATTCAGCAAATTGTCGATGGAAGAAAAGGGTAAAACGGTTACTATCGATAGCAATGATGAGGAAGAAGACCCTCTGACCTTTGTCGAAGAAATAGAACCAGAAGAAGAGATGGAAGAAGATATCCAACCAGTACGGCCTCCAGCAAAACGGCCTAAGTATGTCCCTCCAAGGAAAGGGAGGGTCAAGGTACCTAGAGATTTGGATGCCATTAAAAACATGCTTGTAACCCTATCCCTCACTAAAGGGGTTCTATTCGAAGGAATGGCGACTAGCCGCATCCCTACTATGAAATTTTAAGACTGGGACCTTGCGGATACTGAGAAGTTTCCCCATTTAGAAACTAGCGAACTGATGGAATAAAGCACGGAGGGGGTCGTTATGACAGTACAGCCGCAAAAATTGTTGCGAAAGGTGGAGGAGGTCAGGCTATTCCACCTCCTGTCAATTTTGCATTTTCATCAGGCCCCCATTACAATATTGGTCATCAGGCAACTGCTCTTCCTGGTGCATGATGGGTACTTATGGCTAGACAAACCCATCCCCATCACGGTGGAGCTCATCCATAGGATCTCTAGGCTTCCCTGTGAAGGAAGGGACCCCGCGGAAATAGTTGGCATGAGTGGCGACTTGACAATTACGGAAGCCATGAAAAAGAAATACAAGTTGGAGAAAAAGCAGAGAGGGTATGCTATTACTAGTATTCAGGACAAAGGGGTCTGCATTGCTACCTAGTTGCTGGCAGGAAAGGTGATGAGAAAATTTTGAGGCAGTGAGGTCCTAGCAATGGTCGTTGCATTAACTGAGCAATGCGCAGAAGGGGAACGGTTCAATTAGGCACAGTTCCTCCGTGACAAATTCCTGACCAACTGCAGGGAGGCCCAGGAGTAGGGTAAGACCTTCCACTATGCATGGTTGCTCTTATCCATCCTATTGGTTACAGGTGAATTACCCGAAGATAGTCAGTTTCCTTCCCTGGACCAGGATTGGCCAGAGGCCGCAAAATATGCGTCGCTATGGGTGATGAAGGATGCCACAAGAATCTGAGAAGTCAATATTTTCTGGATACTGATGGACGTGAGCATACGACAGTGGATCAACTAGAAACCCTATCTATCTGCTGAAGTATATGACAGTGTGAAGAACGTGGCCGATTTTAAGGCGGATATGCACCATGTATATATCCGGGTGCACAAGGATCTAGAGCAGACGTGGACCACGCTTCCCTTCATTGCCATCGACGATGTTGTTTTCGCGGTGCTCGATACCTGGCCACCAGAGTGGCGTGGACCAGATGCAGTAGGACGCGATGAGACCGCAATCCAAAAACAAAAGGTTGCGGCCAAGTTCTTAGCACAGCAGAAGTGGAATGAATAGCTCGTTGAGGAAGTACGGGCATCCCAAGTGGCAGCGCATGCTTCCACAGACAAGGCGACAGCAAGAGGGGCTGCTACAACAAAGGAAAAAAGTGGCTCGAATGTGACCATGGAGCCGGAAGTGGATACGGTGATGGAAGGTGCGGCGCCAACCCCCACCTGTTCGCCCTTAAAACGACTGCGCCCGATAGAATAGTGAAGGTCACAAAATAAGGCCAAGGCGTCCAAGTTGGACGGGGAACTTATCACATTGACCGAGGGTGACCTATGTGACATCGGGGATACAGTTCACGAAGTCACCAGGGAGGCGCTCAATGAGGCCATGATAGAGCAGCAGACTATGTTGGGGGTGCTTAGGGCACAACTGCAAGAACTCGAAGCACGAGCCCCATAGCCGGGAGTAGTCGCTACCCATGGAGCTACGGGTATGTCAGCAACTGAGCAGCTACTACAGGCCAAAATGGCTAATACTATTGCACTCCCGGCAGGAGCATTGATAGCAGACAACATGGCGAATAGAGCTGTGGTAGGCCGACTTACAGGACTTGGATTAAATTTGGCTGCCCTCCCACGAGAAATCTTATATCAGCTACAGGATGGTGCAACGACGGAGCTTCGCGCTAGGGAAGGATGTGTGGTGCCGATACTTAGCGAGCAACGAATTAACATTGAGCAGTTGAGCCTCCAATGTGATGACGCAGTAACACAAAATCGACAGTTGGAGCAAATTGTGGAGGAAGCGTGTTGTCATGCCCCTGAGCTCGAGATTGCAGCAGATTTACCTGTAGGTATAGTTGGCCAGTGGGTTCCGCAGAGCGAAGGAAGAAGCAGCAAGGATCTAGTTGGACCTCAACTTGCAGATCGCAGACTTGAAACTGAAATTGCAACCCTCTACACCACCGGAGGTCAGAGAGCAGCGGAAAGGCACCATTCAATCCGAGTGGGAAGCAATAGCACGTGCCATGAAAGAGTGCACCGGCTTGTTGGATCAGTCACTTATCACGATCACTTCACTATAGGAAGACCCAACCTTACAACAGTTGGAGACAGAAGCACGAGAGTTGCAACAAGCCTATGATAATGTCAAGGGGACCGTGTAGACGATTGCTATTACGCAGCGATTGGCCAAGATGAGGGAGGCCCAGGTTCTCAAGGCACAAGTTGACGTCGCTCAGTAGAAGGAAGCAGTGCTTAAAGAACACATCTAGCCTTGGCTTGATGAGGCATTCACGGTCTTCACCAACATCGAGGGAAAGTTAGCACACATGTAGGCAGTATATGAACCCAGATAAGAAACTGAAAGTGATACTGATGCATCGGTGGCTCACGTACAACGGGTACAGCAGATGGCAGAAGAATTTGTTGTGCGCGTAAGCGAAGCACAGAAGTTGCCAGATGACCTCTGCGTGAAGATTGCTGCACTAGCTCAGTGACTCGGGATGAGTCACGATGATTGTGTTGGGGGCCTGTTGGGCAGCGGATCCCCCGCGTAACGATTTTGGGGCTTAAAGCCCCCAATTTTGGGTAAAATTATGGTAAAGGTTCCACGAAGTGCACGAAGCGTGAATTGTAGCGAGTCAAGTCAAAGGGTTGTCTGCCCAAGAATAATGTAAGATAATAAAAAGCGAGTTGTATAAATAGAGTAGGTCTCTAAGGTTAGAAGTCAGTTTTTGGGAATGCTTGTTAAGAACGGAAGCGTATGGGTTTGTGAATTCGATCTGAGTCAATAAGTCTGAGTCAGGGGTGATAGTAGTAGAGTAGGCTCTACAGCTGTGTGCGCAGAGGCCCGGTAGAGTCTGCAGCTATGTGAGCGGGCTGCTGCAGCTGAGTGCGCAGGTCGGATCTAGTTGTAATGAACAACACTTGAATAAAGATAAGTGTTTCTGAATCATTGAGTGTTTTATCGCAGTTCTATATGTTTATGCTTATGTTCTGAGTTTATAAAGATTTATGGGTGCGCGCACTGGTTATAACTGTTAAATTCTTGCTTAAAGACCTTAAGAATTAGATCTGATCTATAGTAACCACATTAATAATAAGAATCTAAGAATTGCCTCACCACTGCGCTTTGCGAAGGCCAGATGAGCTGAGTAGAGTAGCGTGAGTGCGCATATTGGTTCGCGACCCTTCCAGTCCTCATCTAAACATCCCTAGGGTGTGGAAACCTACTTCCAGCACCCTCCCATACTACGTCGGGTGAGACTTCAGTCCGCACTTCGCGGACTGTTGACGAAAGGGCCGGTAGTGCGGGATTTGTTTGGCTAAAATACTTACGACCTGGGTTAGGCCCCATCAAGCCAACAATCCTCCTCAATACTCAGATTGACTAGTTATTCCTCTAAAATTTTCGATTTTGCATTCAAATCTACGTTTCCAAGGTTGTCATTCCTCGCTCCACATGTTGGAATCTTCTCATTTTTGTCTTTATCCTCTTGTGTTGAATGAAATGAAATTTCATTCTCAAGTTCTCTCATCAACCTCTCCAGCAATTTGGTTTCCTACTAAAATTACAACATTATTGGATGTGAATGCTACCCTTCATCTCCTTGATCCTTCTTTTCATTGTCTTCATTAGCCTGCTTTACTTGGTTGACATCACTTCTAGGTTCTTGCAACTATTCTTCCATAGTTGCATTTGTCCATTGTGGATGGTTTCCACTTTGACTACCTTTATAAGGAAATTCTCCATCTCCCTCTCTGGAACAAAATTATTATTCTATTCTTCCTTTATCCCTATGGTAGCTTTTAGTGGCTTTCCCTCATCTTCAATACCTACAATACCTATATTCATACACAAATTACCATATTTCAAAACATAGGCTATATTTCCTCCTTTTTATTGTCTTACATATCATCGGGTTGTATATATATTAATAAAGCTCTTGGAAAAGGGGAAGCTCGATATGTTCAGGGAAGGATCTTGGTTGCCTAAGATATATCACTCAATCCACCCATGAAGTGCTTCATCGTAAGTACCATTTGCAACATGTTGGGATAGATGTCATCAGATCTTCATTCTAATCTGAACTTTCCAAACACTTCATAAACTAAACACGAATTTGAATTTCTTATTCCTCATACTCAGTTGCTCTGAATTCTTCTTTATCCATCCAAGAATTCATCATGTGCTTCAGCTTCTCATTCATCTTTCTTGCAAGTAATTCCTTATCAAGAAATTTAACTTGATTCTTTTGCCATCCACATAGGCTAGTCTTTTGTACTTTCCTCTAGTATCATCATCATTATGTTGAGTTGTTCCTCCATCTCATCCTTTTCTCAACTGAATTCCTCTTGAATCATCTTCCTTCTACCTATGTCATTTGCTTTATCATTCTCCTACATTTTTTTGTGGATTTCATTTGAACCCTTGTCATGACTATTAGTAGTCACTTTTCATCTTCCTTTTTGAACTTTCTCATCCACTTAAGAACCACAGTAAGCCTCTACAATAGTATGTTTATTTCACCCTACTACAAGTTTCTCACCAATATTATCTCCTTCTAATTTGGCCTTCTGCTAACACTGGTTGTCTCATATAGAACCTCCCAAGCTTCCTCTACTCCTATTGGCTTCTACTCTACTCATTCTTAAGAGATTCACCTGTACTTTTTCTTTGTAAAAGTCTACCCACATTTACAACTTGTGGAGCAACCTTAACAACTTCTACTCAACCTTAGCTGGAAGTTGTTCTTATCTCTCTATTACACAATCTCATCTGCAAGGGTTACCACAAATTTCTCTCTTTGCTACTACTTACAATCAAATACTTGTCCAACTTAAATTGGAAACAATTAGACCATATTACCAACCATATCTTAATAGGACAACTCCTCAAAGAACATTATGAGTCTAAATTTAAATTGTTTCAAGATCTTTATCTTATCAGTCTTCTCCAATCTTTTCCCAACCGCTATTAACAATTCTACCCATCTTTTTCTCATTGGTTGGAATTGTCTCTCCTCTGTACAATATTCTCTATGTCTTTTCTCCTTATCATACCTCCATTATTCTTTGAATTAACCTATCAACACATACATTCATATTTATTATTAAATAAAATAAATATGTTACCTCTGTGTCTAGATATCTTGTACAACTATTCAGACATCTTGTTGATGCCCCTGCAACTCTGATCTCCTATGCTAATTACTTTCTAATGTTGGTAACGTTCTCTATAAGTAGTAAGCCTTTTTTTTAACCACACATATGCTCTAATACCAATAATTGGATCGTTGGGGAATCTTTCTCATAATAGTGTGATGAAATTCTTAGGATTAATCAGACTTTTCTTTCACCATAGGCAGATAGCATTATTGGCACTTTAGGCAACTACCCCAGAAATCCATGTTATGGTGTAGTCATGTGCATAATCCCACATTTAGCCTTAATTTTATATGATTCCCTTAACACTAGGGCTTATCATAATACTTCACAACATTTTGACTTGGAACTAAGAAGCTAACTCAAAAGGCACTAAGACTTTTTTCTAAATATGGTGGCATTCCCTATTATAACACAAAATCACTAAACCTTAACCCACATACTCTTACCATGATCTCGATTTGGTCATCCACTATGCTCCACTTTGAATTCACACAAAATATCCTCACAACTAGATAAACCTTTCAGTCTTAGGTGTGGGTCCTACAATAGATACAACATACCTTTCATATTTCAATCTAGGATCCACTTCTTTGCACACTATCTTCACACCACTGGATACTCCACTTAAATTCTTGTGATCCAACCATCTAGGATCCAAATGGAACCAGTTGTACCACCTTTTATGCTAATTTGGATGTCTAACAAGAGGCCCAGATACAAATCATAATGCTTTAATGAATGGTCCACATCAGATATGTTCAAAGCCTACTCAATTGACACATCTAAAGATCCAGTTTAACACTTGGAGTTTAACTCTTTTAGAGACCAAATTTGGGTTTAGGTTGAATGATTTTCGAAGTCAGATATTTGGTCCTCCCTTCCACACTTAAACTCCCTCATATGGATCCATCTTATTCTTATGTTTTCTCTCTATGGTTTTGGCCAAATTTCCTAAGTCAGATTAACGGTAACCTTCACGTCAATTAACAAGAGACTCACTCTTGGGATTTTCCACCAAATCCTCCTTTACATCACTCTCGGCTCTATTAATGGTTAAGTCATGAACTTCATCATCTCATTAATAACATAGTTCTGTAACCTTAATCTTGTCATAACTCAATTGTTTATGTGCCCTTGGGTAATGATGAACCCTTTCATCAATTTCTCCTTATGATTCATGTTATATCTTACATTTCTTTGTTCGCTGGTGATAATTGATCACTCTGTTTCATACATATCTGATTTGAATTCTTTTCATTGCAAATTGTCCACATTGTTCACACTAATTCACAAATTATCCATGTATACTTTTGCTTGCTTGCAAGACTTGATTATCTATAGACAATCTTGAATTCTCATTTACTTATTCATGCAAATATGAATTCAATAACATAGAGATCAAACTACATTAACCTAGATACATAGAGATATATGCTAATTCAAATACACAGTAATTTAGATACACAAACACATAATACAAAGGTTAATTTTTCGATCAATATCCACACAGAGATTGTACAACGTGGCCAAATAGCATAGGTTTATGGTATTTTCTCTGCCCTATCCTTTTTTAATCTAACATACCTCCCTTGGTCTTTAGCCTCTCTTGGCTACTTCTATTATTTTCTTTCTACTCCTATGTTTACTTTCATTTACAAGAATTAATTATGTACAACAATGCTACTCCGTTGAGATCCACTAAAGGTGGATTTAATCTCCTATACAAGGAAAATATCAAATATAAGCCTAAAATCTCTAACTCCTCAACAAATCTCTCCAAATAGTGCATTACATTTTGATGAGAAAATAATCCCTCATTTCCTAATTAAATCTCTATTTAAACTAGAAAATTAAATCATTATCTTTAATTGCATTAGTTTGAATTAATTAAATTAAAAAATCCATTAGGGGAATTTTGAGGTCTAAAATGGGCCTCCTAAGAAAAATGTACAACCAAAATAAACTTTATAATAATCAATAGGATTCAATATGATGATGTTAACCATGGGGGATGATTCACCATTTTTGGAGTAAAAGAATAAAAATCTTAAAAATAATAAAATTATTTTTCAACTCTTATTTTCAACTTATCTCCCTAAGGTTTTACTCAAATTTCGAGAAGGAGTACTCATTGGATGTAAAATTTAACTCCTCATCCAAGGATTACCCATGTTGCATAATTTTGATAGGTTCTCCTATACAAAAAAATGAGAAATACATGAAAAAACGTGATTGCAATCACGTTTTTCATGTATTTCTCATTTTTCGTGTAGCAAGGTCCATTGAAAGTATTCAACATGGGTACTCCATGGATGAGGAATCAAATTCTACATCCAACAAGTGTTCCCGCTCGAAATTTGAGTAAACCCGTAGGGAGATAAGTTGAAAAAATAGTTTGTTTTCTTTTTCCCCTTTGATGTAATCTAATATTATTTTATTATTTCTACTATTTTATAATTTCCGTAGGAGGCCCATTTTAGACCTCAAAAGTCATCTAATGCCACTCCCTTTAGTAAATGTGGCAAGACCTCTTAGGTTTTGTTGACGTGTAGAAAGCTCCTGCATTAGAATAGGTGCCTGAAAAAATCTCGCCAAGGAGGCTCCAACATCTATAAAGCCATCACAAAAGCAACTCAACTCATTGTGGAGCACCTTTTTTGGAACATAGGAAATGTCTTGTCAATAAAAATGGGCCTTAATAAATAGGTAGGTGAAGATATAGAGTACAACGTGAGTACAACATGCCTCCCCAAATTCTATAAGCACCTAGAGATAGACAACTCCTCTCACTAATTCAATCTAGCTTGAATATAGGCACAAGTCCACAAACCTGACATATAATTCATGATTTAGGTCTAATTTGTATCAATTATAACATTGAAATAAATTCATGGTTCAACTAATCAAGGAAAACATACAACATAGAATAGAAAAGGAATCCTTAATATGGGGAGCACATTTAACATCGATATTTTATAGTGTCAAAATTTGCTACAAAGTGGACTTCCCTCCATGTTCCCTTGACACCTACTAGTGATGGTGGAGCAAACTATGGAAAGTTAAATCCCCTCCCAATATTTTATTATATGCATCACCAGAAATCAAAGGTGTTTTCCCCGCCTTAAACATACTAAAAAAGAAAATGGATGGCAAGGGCCCAATAGAGCCCCCCAATGCAAGGAAGATGAAGAATTAGTCTCACACCTACTATTAACATCCTATTTGATTAGGGATACTTATGTAGTTTCGTATAAGTTGGGTTTCCATTAGATCAATAACTTGATAAATACATACATAGGACTAGCCATGGAGGTAATCTAGTCCATAATATATATATATATTATATTAAAATCAAGTAGGTTACAATTTATGGCCTTAAGGTTCCTCTTACACCTAGACTATGACCCCTCTCTTTTATTGGGATAGTTTGATGGAGCCTCTTATGACAACCTAGGCTATAATGGTATAGGGCACTCGCTTCTTATGTTGAACAAATATACAATACGTTTCAAACTATGTATAGGATAAACCAACAATTATAGAGAAAAACACTCACATTCAACACACTACTTAATCTGGTCTAGAATTACTTGGAAAATGTAATTCCTACTTGTCTTTGTTGTGATTCATTCTATGTACAAGAGTTTGTTCATAATATTTGGGATTTTGTTGAGGTCTAGTTGCTTGGTAGATTACGTCCAACTAGTTAACTTTTGGGTAAGCTTATGTCAATTGTTGATTCCCGAATATTCAGGGAATCAACAATCGACATAAGCTTACGGGTTAACTTCCTAGATTGGTGTGTGGTTGAGATATTCACTCAACCAAGAAATTGTATGTTCAAAATAGACTAGCTATCTCCAAATATAACTTCATGTATTTATATTGTATTATTATTTTTATATCAACAAAATTCTGAATGCATTTAGAAAAATCTTTATTGATTTATGGGCTTGGGCTTGGGCACTTTGTGGGCTTAAGTACCTCAAGAGTTTGGTGAATGATTGTCGATTATTTTTTGGTTTGTCCATTCATTTGCGCTGAGCTTAGCTAAGTATAGACGAGTGTTTCCGTTGTTTTAGAAATCTTTTGTTGAATGTGTTGCCGCGATTTTGGAAGAGCCGATCAGAGCGGTGGAGTTCTTGCTGGAGCCTAGGCGGAAGTGTATTGGAGCAGCGGTGCTCCTGTTGATGCCCATCGTTTGACCGGGTGTATTGCATTTGACACTGGTGTGGTGTGGGACTGTATACAGTACTGTAGATCCGTGCAAATATACACAGTGCACGCAAATATCCCCGCATTGAACATGATGGATGTATGCCAGCAAAGAATCTGTTGTGCGACACCTGTTCGAACGCTGAGTGACTCATCATACGAGGGGCTCGTTTTTGTAAGAGCCATTGCCATCCACATTCATTAAACTCTATTCGTTACTCATCTGTTGATGAACCTACAGTGTTGTAGCGGAGGCATGACAACGTGGCTCGGTGAAGTTCCCTGCAAGCATATCCGTTATATTCGTAAGCAGATAAGCTCTCTGCGTGAAAAGTTTGGAGTCTGTCAGCAATCGATGCTCTCAGATCTAGTTTAATGTATACCATCGGTGAGAAATAAGTTGGATCAGCGATTAGTTGCAGTTACAGGTCACATCGAAGTATGAAGTGAAGTGGCATTACAGTTCCAGCTCTTGTGGATTCATCCTATTTCCCAGCCATGAACAGAGGTGAAGTTTCAGAAAAAGCATGCATCATGGCGATGAGCAAAATCCTTGTCTATGCCTTCGGCTTCAAAGTTGACTACGATGCAACCACGATGTTCAGCATTTTACCGATGCACTTTTTGTTTATTCACGCCAAAGATGATCCCAAGCTGCCTTCAAGATCCTGAAGAAGGATTTTGTGACAATTTTTCTCTCTAAAACAACCAACTGATTTAATGAGCCGTGGTCCCAGGAAGAGCACGGTGACCGAATGCTCCACTTACTCCTACCCCACTTCCACCTGCCGTCTTCTTCTGTTGTAGGCGTCTTGCATTCTTCTAAGCGGGTAGTCTTAGCGCCTGTGTCACGTGAGAGTGGGGCAGCAAGAAGAAGGAGGAGGTAGTCTTAGCGTCTGTGTCACGTGAGAGTGGGGCAGCAAGAAGAAGAAGATGCAGATCTTTGTGATGACTTTGATGGGGTACACCATAACCCTGGAAGTGGAGAGCAGTGATTCCATTGAGAATATCAAGACTAAAATCCTGGACAAGGAGGGCCGCTGCCTGCAAATTTATAGTGCAATCTTTGAAGTTCCCTGCGTGAGAGAGTCTTCATCGTGATTGCTGTTGGAGACGTCAGTGCCCCTGTTGGAGGTGGAGCCGAGCTAGGAGCATGTATTCTAGGCCTTCCAGGACACAAACGATGTTGTAATATTGTTAAAAGACTCTTCACGGGCCCCAGGGGAAGGCTACAAGCCCTGTAGCCAAGGCAATAGATAAAGTTGGTGTGACTGTGGGGTCTGTTAATTATTATGCCAGCGGGAATGAATAGGATCTCTACAGTAAGGATGTTGAGGCGGAAATGGACAGTCGATTTGGATACAGTAGCTTCCAATGGTGAGAGTAACAGGGTTACCGTAATCCGATTTCTGTTACTATATCAGGCCAGTAAGCTTCTCTGCTTATGGTTACTGCCCGCTGTTTCAAGAAATCGAATTCACCATCAAAGGCAAGCATCAAAGAAAAGGTAATTTTTAAATACATATTGATTCTGGTCAGCTCATTGTGATTTGATTAGAATGGACCACTTTAACAATTATCTCATAAAGAGAAACTCGAATATTGAATGAAGATGCCCATGGTGAATAATGAAGATAAAGATGTTCATGAAAGCATGAAAGCAGTAGCATATATTGGTTATAGTAAGAGTTAGGATTGGATAATGGATAATGTAGGTAAATTTATGTAGTAAATAAGTATTAGTAAGTAAGTATGATGTTTTGTATTGGTTTTTGGAAAGTATGTATTTAGTAACTCCATGAATTGGAGTGTATAATGTAATTTGATGAGACATGTGTATCCTCGTGAAGTTTAGGGTAATTTTAAACCATTTTGTAAGAGCAAGTTTGTGGTAAGCTAAAAACCACTTGTGAAAGTGTATGTAAGTACAGGTTTGTGGTAAGCCATAAACCATGTGTAAGAGTGAAATGAAATGGATTCCTGTAGGCATGGTTTAGGGTCGGCCAAGAAAACCTTGGGCATGGTTTAGGGTCAGCCAACAAAACTCACTGCATGGTTAGGGGTAATCCTTAAAAACCCATGCATTATGGTAGATGGTTGTTCCTTTATAGATAGACTTTGCTAATTGAAATCCAAAGAAGTAGTCATTAAAGGGGGGACAAAGAAAATGTAATTCCTACTTGTCTTTGTTGTGATTCATTCTATGTACATGAGTGTGTTCTTAAAATTTTGGAGTTTATTGAGGTCTAGTTGGTTGAGAGATTCTCTCCTTCCAAGATTGGAGTGTGGTTGAAATAATCACTCAACCAAGAGATTGTATATCTAAGATAGACTAGCTATCTCAAGATTGTATATCCAAAATAAATTAGTTATTTCGACACATAACCTGATATATATATATTATATTATTATTTTTATGTAAACATAATTCTGAATACATTTAAAAAAATCTTTATAAATTATGATACAAGAATAATAAATATAAGCTCAAAACAAAAAAAATATAAAAGTAACTAAAAAAATAGAAAGTATATATATATTAGAAACATAACCAAAAAAATGTAGTACACATGAATCTAAATTTATCAAATCTACTTTCTATCGCTTACTACTAGCTATAAATTTCATATAAATCATACATAAATAGTGATCTGAATAAATATTTCCTTATAAAGAAAGGGCATTATGTATTTTGCACTAAAAACTAGGCAATCTCGCATTTACACACGTCCTTTCAATTATTGCATTAATGCGTATTATAATTCACATTTACAAAAAATTTATGGAGAAGTGCCATCGTTTCTTTTTGTAGTGGTGCATCAACATGAACATGAGCGTTGAAAATTTTCATTAAAAAGTCCTTAAAAAAATGATAATTAAAAGTATTTGAATTAAAATTTATTAAAGTGAAATAAAAAAACATAAAAAATTCAAATAAAAGATGGATATTTTTTATAGACAATGTTTCATAAATATTTTTGATAAATTTTTAATGGTGGAGATGAATTATTGATTTTAAAAAAAAATTGAGGACTTAAAATTTGGAAACTTGATAGTTGTACCTTAAAATTCCAAAATATTTTGATATATTTTATCAAAATCATGCTTGAAAAACTATTTTTCCGAGACTAAATCTTCACCTATTTAGATTAGGCTTTTTATTTTTAAGTGATAAATATACCTTTAATTTATTGATTTATGGGCATATCTGATATATTGAAGACTTAAAAGTGCCTAATTATCATTTATTAAGTTTTTAAAAATTGCAAAAATAAATCCATTGTTTAATATTATTTTAGGGTTAATGGTATAATAAATCCTTAATATATTAATTTATTTGTGTTTTTACTATTAATTAATCAATTCTTTATTATTTTGAATAGTATAGTTAATATTTATTAGGGAAATTAAAATATTCTAAGAAACATTTAAGCTCCACTTAAAGCTTCTCATAATTTTAGTGATAGTATTTTACTAGTGAATAAATAATAATAACATCCACTAAAAAATAAATCATTCTTCCATTAAATAAAAAAACATTTAAGTTCCACTAAGCTTCACACAATTTTAGTGATAATATTTTATTAATAAATAAATAATAATAACATCCACTAAAAATAAATCATTTTTTCTTTAAATAAAACTAACTAACCTTACAAAAACTCTCTCTATATAAAATATATAATTGTTATGGAAAATAATATATATAAGTAAATTAAAACCTTCACTCGCATCGCTCTTGCATCTCTAGCATTAAGGTTATGAAAAAATGAAAATGGTTTTGAGGCAATGTTACTTTTGCATTTAATGATGGTTTTAGGATATCAACTTAATTACCATATTGATCTTTATAGTGTTAATGTGGGAAAGATTTGTAAATATACTTGTTTTAGGAAGATTTTACTTAAATATTGGAAATAATTTAAATAGGTTTTTTAAATTTTATATAAATTTTAGAAAAAAAAAAAAATATTTATATAAATTTCATGTTCAAGGTTTATTTGAAAAGATAATTGTAGAGTAAGAAAATTGTTATTATATGAAAATAGGTTTTTTAAATTTTATATAAATTTTAGTAAAAAAAATGATATTTATATAAATTTCATTTTCAAGGTTTATTTGAAAAGATAATTGCAGAATAAGAAAATTGTTATTATATGGAAAAATAATTTCATGACAATAATAATTAAAATGATATAACTTTATTTCTATAAATATTTTATTTAGAATTTTGAAATATTTTAATTAGATTTTTAAATTTTACATAAATTTGAAATATTTTAATTAGATTTTTAAGTTTTACATAAATTTGAAATATTTTAGTTAGATTTTTAAATTTTACATACATTTGAAATAATTTAAATAAACTAAATTTAAAATAAAATAATGCTTACTTATACTCTTATACTAAAATTAATCCTAAAATAAAATAATATTTTTAATAAAAAATAATTATAAAACTAACCATTTCAAAAACAACAAACACATAAGTTTAAACTTTAAAACAAAAACACAATTTCCTCAAATTAAAGCATAGAGAAAAGATTCCATTCTTTCCATCTTAAATAAATATAATAAACACCGAAGTCAAACACTTACAGAAATCCAACTTTCCCCTACAAATAAATAGCGTAAAACTAGATATAATGATGGTAAATGATGAGCCAACTAATATGACTATTATCATGTCTAACTAACTTTTATTAAAAAATGCAAGGAGCCACACAAATCGGATTACTTAGATAAAATAAACATTTTTTTGTACTTAACTTAATGAAGTCAAGTTAGATGGTAGATGGACTACAGCTTTCCCAGGATTATATCATTAAACTAAATTTAAAAAAATATATTAAAAAACTAAATGATCATATATATAAACTAAAACAGAGCACAAACCTCAAAAACCTGTAAAATAAAACTCATTACACATGACAAATGAATAGAGTGGAATGACGGAGAATGCTATGTTATTGTCATTAAGGAAAAAGGGTTGCTTCTTAATTCAATTAAAGAAAAATAAATAATATAATATTGGCTAATTTATGAAGATTTTCGAAAGAATCATATTTTCAATATTTGGTTGGTGTCTTTTGGAACTAGCCAGTGTAGTTCATCTTCAATCACATTTCTAATATTTGGTTGACACTTTCGAACTATTTAGTGTGGTTCATCTTCTAATATAATATTTTTTAATATCAATTTCAATTAATTTTTAAAATTAATTTATTTATATATTTATAACTATTCAAACTTAAATTATTTTAAAAGTTTTTTTATTTTAATAATTTTTTATTCAAATTTTAATTACTTTAAAAGTTTTTTTTTTAATAGTTTTTTATTAAATTATTCATGAGATGTAAATTAGTTGGTTTGATGGGATTTAGTATCCATTAATTTTTAGGCTCAAAATGCATGAATGAGTTGAGGTTGGAAGCCACTTTTGAGGAAATTAAATTATACTAAGGTGCATTCATCTAGATCGAGTTTCAAGCAATTGTGGTGATATCATTCCACTATAGGTAGTCTTCCACCCAATACACTGATTAGCACCCACCTAAACTCAACCTAGTTTAAAAAAAAAAAAAAAATATTAAATTTAAATGGGTTTCTTTTATTTGATTAAGAATTTTTCTTTCTTATTCCCCAATGGGGGTGTACATCCAAATCACCACTTGGCAAGTGGGCAGAGTACAAAGCCTGCCCGACCTCCACGCGCTCCATTAATCTTCCATGAAGAGTCGGGCATGCTCTAATTGCCTGCAGGCGGACACCCTGCTCGCACGCGTTGTTGATAAATACCCAGGGCACGGAGGGAAATTCTCTAATTGTATGTTTCAGGCAATAAATTGGGAGGGTACAAAGGGTAGTAGTGCTCAATATTCGAATACCCTATCGAGGTCAAGGCAGTGCGTGCGAAGAGCAACAGTTGTATGGGATAGCCTGTGGTGCGCAACACTAAGGCTAAGGTGTGTCCGTGGGATCCTGGCAGGAGCGATGATGTTGAGTCTCTCTGTCTTCCCGCAGGGAACCTACGCTTGAGGGATGAAGAGTTAGAACAAGTTACTGAGGAGGCGCCTAGTCCTCGAGGTAAGCTAGTTTTCACCCATTGCAATTTTCGTTTCAAATGTTGGAGTGCCAAACTATGCAATTAGGCTTGTCTCGGACTACAGGCTTGTTGATGTGATACTCCTTTTGACACTCAAAGAGAAGGGGTGGTCCATACTTGCACTATGCCGCTCAACAATCATGAAGGCGAGACTATGAGCACGGTGTTAGGCTGCTCATGGGAATTCTTTGTGTCCAGGGCTTTGGATGTTTTTATCAATTAGTTTTGGGTGTAGAGGACTTGTGTCATCCACCATGATTTGTGTGTTTAGTTGTATTGCATGGTGTTATACATCTCGACGGTGGTTTTTTTACAGGTTTGATTATTGGGTCATACATTGTTCTTGTGGTTCTTGTTTTCCATCCTCTCCCTTCGTCTGGTAGCCTCGACTCGACATCATGTCATGTCAAAAGGGATGCCCTCGTTGGGGGGAGGCAATCATCGCATGCTGAGTGACCGAAATCGAGCAATCAGTTGCCCATAGACACATTTGACAGCTGGAAATAGAGGAGGCAGCTGCTATCTCTCTAGCCCATTCCCCAATCCATGTGATTGCTCCAGCCACCCTCGAGTCCATTGCAGCCCAGTTGCGCAACATCTAGGTGAACATGGACATTTTGAGGGAGCATGTATATGAGGACCATAACACATTGGTAGCTTGCATCAATGACATCCAATATAGTCAAAACTAAAGTTTGGAACAACTAGACAATCTTTGACACGAGCATCGACGCACCAACAACCACCTGTGCAGCTTGGAAGTGAGGGTGGAGCATATTGATTTTCACATGCATGAACACGTGGGCTACTTTGCTACTTCTCCTGTCATTCCTCCCAAGCCACCTCCTTAATATGTTGCCTCCTATTCAGGGTTCTCTTCTATTTTGTCTATGTATGCCAAGGCTAATAGGCCTATCGGAAATAAACAATGTCATCATTTGTCTATGTTCTCCTCCAGGTACCAATCTCAACAAGTTTGGTTAGAATGAGGGAAAGGGGTTTGTTGAGATGAATTTTGTACTCAATGTCTTTTTGATAATCTGATGAAAGCTTATTGATTGACAAAAAAAAATGTATTTATTATATAAGGAAGGATTAATAACTCAAGATTTAGAGATATTTAGTGAGTCAAAGTTTACCTCCTTATAAACCACTGGCAAATTTTTCCAATAACCTGATTTTTTCAATAATAAATCAAATTCTAATAAAAATAATAATAATTACACTCCTAATTTAAAAAATATTTTTTCCTTAAAAAAAAATTAATATAATTATAAGCCTAAAGTATTAATATATAAAAATATTTTCTCATGATCAAAGCCTCTTAAATAACAAATGTAAATATTAAATGTATATCATACTTTATGTTTAATGCAAAAAATAATCTAATGCAATCCAAAGAGGCACATGCATCGAAGCATTACCACCTCCTCCATCTTCATTATGTCATATTATGTTCTCCAAAAACTATCATATCACCATAAAGTACAAATTGCATTATCGTGTATTCATTTCCTTAGCTCTCTCTTCCTTTTCTTTCTTCTTCTTTTTTTTTTCTTTTTTTTTTTCTTTTTCTTTTTTTTTTTTTTTCAGTAAGAAAAAAATGTTGGTTAATATTATAAGCATAAAAACCAATACATCATGTCATGTATGTAAACGGAATATGGAGTCCACCATATGTGGGTAAGAGCGTCATATGAGATCCAATGTGAAAATAGTAAACCAAAACATACAGAGTTGGAGATCCTCCAAGGCCGTAGCCAAAAAAAGTACCCAAAACCATCTTCCTGTGTATGAAAGCCAAAAATTATAACCATAGAGGCTGTATCATAAGCATGAGAAAAGTTAAACATGGAAAAGAAAATTCCAAAAGCAAGTATGGTGTCGACGGTGACCAAACTGTAGGGAACATAAACAGAGAACATCATCGAGGGAGTGGCATGGAGCCAACATCCATAGTGTAGCTGTCCAACCCCAGTGTGATATGCATGCTTCTAGTAGGATCCAAAATGCCCAACTTTGACATGTCATATGCAGTTGTATTAAATTCTCGGTGGATATGCTGGAAGGTAATATTTTGGAAAGTTCCTTTAAGATATTGAATGTTCCTAAGCCAACCCTGTAAATGTGGATTGGAGATAGTGGAAATTTCCAGCATGTGGTTGATAATGGCTTGTGAGTCCACATAGATCTATAGTCTTGGAATCTCCAGGTATTTGGTGAACCATAATAATCCCCAGAGTGTAATGGCTTCATCTCTAATATTAGTCCCATTGTCACCAAACCAATGGATTCTATAATGTTGGTTTTAGTTGATGCAGATCCACACACCACATCCACATGATCCACCCTGTTCTGCACCATCGAAATACCCATCTAGGAAGGATATATTCAAGGCATTTTTCTATGAGTGACTCCATTATACACTGTGTTAGTTTGCAACAAAGGCATCAACCATGATACTATATTGTTGATAATATGATCAATATTGAGTGTTTTCCTTCAAAAAATAAAGGAGTTCCTTTCCTTCCAAATTTCCCAAAAGATCACCAAGGGATTTCCATTTTTCTTTTGGGCCTCTAACTCCACCATAACAAGCAAGCTTCAATAGTATCATGTGTTATATGTGTGAAAGAGAATAAACAAGAGATCCTAGACCATACATGTTTAGCTATTGGGCAAAGCAGCAAGATGTGAAAATTGTTCTCCTCTTTCAATCTACATAAGATGCATTGTCCTGGTCCATTTATGCCTCTCTTCTTCATATTTTCCCAAGTCAATGTCTTATTTTCAATGCTATCCATGTGTATAGTATAATACTATATAGGACCTAGAGCTTCTAGAATCTGGTAAACCAACATGTATTATGTATGTTGAGTACAATGCAACAGATGTATAGGTAGGTTTCCGTGACAAAGATAGTACCCCGATGTAACCATCCGTCCCACCCTATCTGATCGCCTTCCTCAGCTTTGTAAATGCATGATCTATAGAATGCATTGATCAAACAGTCCTAACTCCCAAAACTTATCCTATCAATCCAATCTCCCCTGCCCTCTTCCATATTGGTGTGATTCCATTCCATGTTTTGATTGCCTG